>JABFFJ010000458.1:0-51253 GCA_013623715.1 Fusarium verrucosum | reverse complement strand
CCTTACCTGCATCTTCCCTCCCCTCCCCTGTCTCCTGTCCTGTCCCGCCCCTGTTAGTTGAGCCCTGTTTATCGCCCTGTCGTGATCCAAATAACGCCAGCCCGAAACTCTCCACCATCTGCTCGTCACTAGACTAGTGCAGGCAGTGAGTGAGGAGGGACTGACGGTCAGTCATACATCCATCCATACAGGCTCCAGGCCAGATCAGGGCACTCAGAGGCCAAGCTTTAGGGTCACCACCTCCCCCAGCAGCGGCGAGCGGGCCAGCTAGCGACATCCATCCAATCCATCCACCATCTTGCCCGTCCATAGGTATATTATAATATCACACCCATGCGCTTGCTTCCTTGCCTTGCTGCCCTGCCCAGAGAAAAAGCAAAAGCAACAAAAGAGAGACAAAGCCAAAACCCAGAACAGAGCCACACACAATCAATAGTGGCTCCAAACACCCGACCCTACGGTTCACTTTAAACTCCGCCTACCTTGCTTGCTTGCTTGCCTTGCTTGCTCCAAGCTTCGAACACATACAATACCTACACTACATACAACATAGTATTCCGACACGCCCCCAGCCTACTTGATAATACATACGTCTTTTAGCTGGTCTATCTTCGTACATATCAACCTCAACCTCTGTCGCTGCGGTTTTCGCCTCCCTCTCTACGTTTTTCCCTCGCACGATATATCTCTACAACGTCGCACTTCCCATTGTCGTCCCGAGTCCGATCTAGTCCTATTTTACTGTACCGCCCAACGTGAGCCCATCGTTGCTTTTGTCGCCCACCATCACGACATTGTCCCCACGACTCTCCCTCCACCCCGCGATCCTCCTCCCCATCACGCGCGCGAACTACGACTGCAACGATCAACCCAGCTCTGCTTATTTGTTGCGACGACAACTGTCTCTCGTTTACATACCTGAATTTGCACATCGATTTCATGTTGACCGTCATCACCGTCACTGCTCGACGTTCTTAGAGGCCCAGACCTCGGAACTGTACTATACCACTTATCATGTCCAACGACGATCCTACTGTTCGACGTATTCTTCCACAACAATCCCAGATGAATTCCTTTTCGTTTGCGCCGCAGCAATATACGCAGCGCGAGACCCAAAAGAGTATGTGGTTGCTTGTCACGTTTCTGTGTTCGATGTGGCTGACAGATTTGTGTAGACTATGTGTTCGTTGACGAGCACAACCGCCATAAGCGGCTGAAAGGTAGAATATACCCGCGTTGCCAGGTACTGTAACTGTTGAATGCTAAAACTGCAAATAGTTATGAGGGCTTGCGAAGGTTGCCGAAGACGAAAGATCAAATGCGACGCTGCGACTACAAACACATGGCCATGCTCGGCCTGCATAAGGCTCAAGCTTCACTGCGTACGACCAAACGGCTTCGATGGAGCCAACGACTCAACGACTTATGATACTACGCCTATGAATCCCTCAGATCAATATCAGCAAATGCCAATGCAGCATCAAGTTATGAACCCAGGCGCAAAGCTCTCGCCAGCTACCATGTATGGTACCCAGCCAGGTTACCCCGATGCGAGCGCTGCATATCAACATGTACAATACGATGCCTCTCAGCAACCTGGGAGTATGCCCTATGGTGCTGTTGCGCCTCCCACTTCGATGATGGAACAACATTATGCAGGCCAGAATGTGTTTCCTACTCCACCAATGCATCAGCCGCCGCCTCCTCCTGCGGCTCAGCAGCAACCTTCACCAGAAGCCTACTCTCCTGGAGAATATCAACATCATGATCTCGCAGATCTTTTGGGAACGCTCAAGGTCAACGAGACGGGTACAGGTAGGGTTTACTATATTTTACTCGCACTTGCATCGTAACTAATATCCATGTAGCGCCATATCTGAGAAACAAAGCGTCATTTAGACGTGAGGAGTTACCTGCTGTCCAAGACGACGCTGATGAATTCCCGGCCAATCTACCTTTGCCTGCGCCTGGTCACAAGATTCGCATACCGCCCGAGTTGATGCCGGACGACGAAACAGCACTCAACTATTTCGAGCTTTATTTCGCCCACATTCATCCCTACGTGCCTGTGTTATGCAAAACTGTTTTCTATCAACAGTGGAATACGGATCGAAACGCGATTTCTCCCCTGATTCTGGAAGCAATCTTTGCTATGGGTGGACGATTGGCTGAAGAACCGGGTGAGGGCCAACAATGGCTTGCCCTCGCTTCCAGTAAGTGCTGCTGTGTTTTGTGAATGGAATTGTAACATGCTTACACAATGTAGGACACGCAGATTCTTTCATGGACGTTCCACGATTGAGTACTCTTCAAGCTCTGCTCATGATTCTCAAGGCCCGCGAAGCTGCACCTAAACGAGGTTACTATTACCGATCCTGGATGACTGTTGTACAATGTGTTCAAATGGGCAAGGATCTGGGCTTGGATGAGCATTATGAGGATCACCAGGCAGGTATTTCTTGTGACTTTACTCCTGCTGAGTGTCAGCTTCGAAAGCGACTATGGCAGTTGGTCTTTGTGTGCGAGGTAATGGTTGGAGCTCCTCAAGGTGAGTTGAATTGATTGGAACACGATTATGTCGTTGGCTAATTCAGACAAGGCCGACACGATCATGCTGTCAGGATGAGCACAGTCGACTTCACCGCTGCGAGACCTGTTCCTGGATGCGAGGAGTCCGAGTATCACACATCGCGCAATTTCAGTTACTTCTCACAAGTAGTGCGAACAGTCGCCGCCATGAGCAAAGTCTATATGAGACTCCGCAAACGCAAGGATTGGGGTGTTGACCCTGAATTTCAGCAGTTGGGACAAAGCTTCAGCACCTGGCTTACAGAGCTTCCCCCGGATCTGGCCATATCATTCCCACCAGACGGATCACCTCCTTGGATCCCCTCGCACTTTATTGGAAACATGCATGGATACTACTATCTGTCCATGATTCTCTTCCATCGACCCATCCTGTCATTCCTCGACCCCAATGCTGCCGATGGACAATGGAAACGCCACATGATGATATGCTACAGTTCTGCAAAGGCTTTATGTTGCTTGCAGGAGGCCACTCTGAATTCCTTTGGACTCACCGGACTCCAGTGTATGCAGCGAGGTTTTAGTTTCTCTCTCTATGCAGGTCTTTCTTGTATTGTTATTCATCTGGTAGGTCTCTGAAAGCGACTCCTGACGATACATACTGACTCGACTGGAATGAATAGGTTGCAATTGTTTCACCAGACCCGGAATTGAACACGGATGCCCGCGAATACTTTCAAAGGCATATGAGGGTATTGGAGAAGGTGATGGAGGCTTGGTCGATGCCTGAGCTGGAGAAGCAGATCAACGCTTTACGAGAAGCATTCTCGGCAGATATACGAAAACCATTCGTCCTGAAACCCAGCTTTCCCTATGGCAGCCCTCACCCTTCCACCCACTCCAGCCCACCTCGAGCAACCGACTCATTCCGACCAGTGATCCACCGGACAGGATCTATAGATCAACATTTGGATACACACGGTGCTCAACAAGTCAGTTATACCAACCACCCCATTACACCTCCTATTTCCGCCGGCCCTTTGGACAGCAAAAGTGACTCCCCAGCTGTACAGTCGCTCGTCATGATGTCGCAAGGAACACAGGCTCCTGGGATGCCCCAGAGCATGTCGCTTACGGACCAACCGGGATGGAATCCATCGCGGCTTTTTGAGTAAGTCATAGACGCCTTCTCTTCCACTTTGCCTTGCAGCTTGCTAACTAGTGACTTAGACAATGGAACACCACATTTGGTACGCCTGCCTCTCATACACAGCCCAGCTCCACCCCACCTCACACGAGCCCTCTTAACGCGTCGTCCTCAGGTGCCACGGAAGTTCCCACTATCCAGGATATCCAGGCAGTTCAAGCTTCAATGCCTGCTGGATCGCATCAGATCTCGCCGTCTCAATATTCGTCTGCACCGGTGCCAAACTTTGTCACTCCTGCCATGTGGCAAGAGTCGGTTGCAAGCGTTTACGAGGGCGGATTGAAGCGGACATGGGATTATGATGGTGTTGCACCGGTGATGAAGAGACACTGATGAAAGGACGATATTGCCGATGGAGCCATCACCTATCGAGGCCGAAGACTCCTGAGGCTGGTTCCTACTAGGCGAACCGCGATCCGTCAATGAGCTCTGTGCTGGACTCGGTCACAGTACCAGAGTTTCTCTTGACATTTTTTGCGAAGGACGCAAAACTCGAGCTTTTAGACTCGCTACAAGACAGTCATTCAACAAATGTTTTATCGGCGAGAGAATTTGGATGCAGCCAGCAGAGGGAAAGGCTTGTATTATTGTATATAAACCGGTTGTTTGGTTACGATGGTTTGAAGGATTGAGAGGAGCATTTAACGAGCCATGATGGAGGCGTTGCGTTCTCGGGCCAGTACTATGAGGTGCTTTTTGGTTGGACAGGCAGGACCCATGTACCAATATTTATTTGTCTACGTGATTGACGACCTGGAAGGCTTATGGCGGAGCATTGGAAACAAAGGAAAACGAAAGGAGTAATGGTTTCTGGATATATTGACTACACCGTAGGAATACCATGGTTGCGTGTACCTGGCGCTTTGCTTGGGATCTTGATCATCTGTTTCTACTCTTGTGACATGCTATTTGAAGTGAATTTGGGACTAATATCAAGTCCAAGTCTGCCAGAGTAGAAGCTGGGTATGATACGAGCCATTTCATGTATTGTCTCCTATCATTGAGAGTGAGGGTGCCCATTCGCTCTGGCAATCATACAATTCTAAAGACTTTTTGCATGAGAATTGCTCATGCATGAGGATTAATAGTACATGCAGCGATTCTAGACCAGTGCTTCAAATCGAGACATTGCCCTTATACGGTGATGCAGACTTGAGAGCCCTGTTATCAACACGCTCCTTGATAACATCCCAAATCCAACCATCAACCTTATCCGTCTTCTTCTGATAGCGCACCCTCGTTCGCCGCCTCTGATCCTGAACGTAGAACTTGCCGACGGCACGGAACTCATACCATTTACGCTTAGCGCTCTCCTCCTCTGTGTCACGGACATAGTTGACGAGACCCAGACGACGTCGTACAGGGCTCAGATCGCCGGCCTGCATGCTGCTGTAGCGAGGCTTGGAGATGGCGCTCATGGTGGTGAGGGTGAGGGGCGTCGTCGGGGGCAGGGTCTTGATGAAGCGTTCCAGAATGGGACGGGAGGCGCGGGCATATGGAGGGAGGTGGATGTGGATGTGTGTGACGAAGGGGGAGGTTATGTAGGCGACGAAGATCACGGGGATGACGCCGCATAGTACGACTATCTTGTTAGTCGTGGGTTTGCTGTGAGGGCGAGTGAGATATGGACATACCGCCTGCAGTCACCCATTCTGGCTTTTCAGCCTTGATATAGCTTGGAGCAACAATGGCGCAGAAGAAGGCCCCCAAGAAGAGGGTGGTTATCTTGAGCATAGCCATAAAGGTGATGCGACCTATTCCAGCATGATATATGATGAGTTTCTCAGGGAGTTCTAGCATCAGTCAGTCATTGAATACTCCGACTATCACTGAGACAGACGCACCGAACTCTTTTCCCTTCTTGGAAACAGCTCTAGCCTGTCGCCTAAGCTCATCTTCTATCTTTGTGGACTTTTTGGGGTTGTGTTTGGCATAATATCGCAGTTGAGTTTGCTGTAGAGACTTTTGTAGAGAGCGGCGAAAGTTTCGAGGGAGGGCAGAGGTTTGGAAAGGAGCTGCTTTGCGGGTGAGAGAAGCCAATTGAGCTGGTCGTAGCCTTGGTATTATCATTCTTAGTTGATGCATTGTGAGTGATGTCGTTTATGAGAGGCTCATGAGGATGTCAAAAAAGACCTTACGTTAGTGGGGAGCGGGAGGCGCAGGAGTTGTGATGATTTACACAGGGGTTTTATGATATTGTCACCAGGCATATCACTAATGTAGACGAAATGGTGACAGCTTCAATTATTGAATTCATTATCATTAAAGCTTATGGCTCCTCAGTCTGCTATCCTCCAATGGAAGTCAGACAACATTCTTTTGCAACCACTCAACCCACTGGTCCTTTGTCCAGCCAGAGCTAGTATCGTGCACAACACCATCAAGCACAGCAGTAGGCGTGACATGAACGCCAATCAACCGGTTCATCTTTGTGATAACCTTGAGGTCGTTGGTAACCTTGTTCCCCGCATTCAGCGCCCCATCATCCCCGGCCTTGTCAGGAATCACAAGAAGCTCAAAGACCTTATCTGCATCGACGCCCGCCTTGGCAGCAACTTTTGCAAGACGACGATAAGTATCATTGCGAGTCTCGTTGACGACAGAAACATCAAAAAAGTCCTTCTGCTCGTCGAAGAGCACGGCGCTAAAGTCCCAGAAGCGCTCGGGTGCGAGACGCAGAACGGCGAGGCCTGCCTCGTGCATGAGGGTCGATGAGGGGTGCCATGGCTGGACCTGCTGGCGGAAGATCAAGGTGAGGGTTGAGGCCCAGGCTGGGTTCGCTTTGATGGCGGGGATCACGTCGGCGCGGAGGGTGCGGAAGAGCTTGGCGGAGAAGGGACAGCAGTAGTCGAAGTAGAACTCGAGGGTGTGAGTTGTGTGGGCGACGGATGAGTCGGTGGAGGAAGGGGGGGCGAATTGGAGCTTTTGCCCGGCGAACTTGGGAGGAAGAGCCATGATTTGGTTTATTGGGGAGTTTATCGAGGGAGTTTATTGAGGTGAGTTGAGTTAAAATGGGTTTGAGGTTTATCAATGATGTTGGTGAACAAAGTTGTATTGATATAATAGATGATGTCAGCTGAATTGATGCAATTACGCAGCATCATGACATGACGCCTTATGTAATCGCTGCTCCATCTCGTAAAAGACCCATTCTTGAGGTCGTCTTCTCAGCATGGCATCTACTAATTATGTTGTCTCTTTTTCTAGCTACCTACTGTAACCATTAAGCTACTGTAGATAGCTAGCATTAAGCTTATTCTTGTTCTACAGTATGTGCATTGTTTATTTTAGAGCTCAAGCACAACAGCCTACAAAGACAGACTTTGTCGATCTTACTGGACCAGGAATATGGTGGGAAGTAAGAGACACAAGACCAGATGCATCACCGATGTAACAATTGGAGCCCATATCGTCACCTGGGCCTCATTTAGTTCCGGGAGTTTCCTGCATGCACCATCGAATGTGGTTAAGTCAGCGGTAGGATGCGTTTGTATTGCCATTCACCCTGTGTCAGTGAGTGACGAGACATATGTACGTGCTAGCAAATAAGCAAAGCAGATATTACTCTCGACTCACCGAGGTCATAACTTACGCGGCAGAGAGACGCCAAGACGGGGAAAGTTTCAAGTATCTGCCGGCTCTTACTTGGCTTTCTCGTCACATTCTGTATGTGACGGCGTATTAGAAGCGTATCCCTTGCGGGGCAAGAAAAGTCAATCTAGACTTGCCTGTCTTGATAACTAAGACATGAGATTATATCTTGTGGTCAAGTGATCTAGAGAAATAAATAGTCTTGCTAGCCATTATCAACCATGGCTACAGCATCCAACGGACGTCTCCCGAGCTTTCAGCCCAGGTCCCGGCCGATGACCGGGTGAAATTGCGGGGGGCAGGTACGGAGCGGAGCGGCACAAGGATATTTATGTATGTACCTGCCGTATAGTCCGCATTAACCCGCGTATCTTGACTCAAGACCCAATCAAGGCACTTTCAGCAGTTCCTGTCAGTTTGCTCTTGCCTCTTGGTCATGCGGGCAAACCCGGGGATGGATCGCGACCAAGAAACGTCTTTCCTGATTTGATCTGGCTCCCCCAGTTTCTGATGCAGGGCAGGTGAGAGTGAGTGAGAGAATGCCCTGCTAGCGTCGTGTCCTTGGTGGGTGCATTAACTACTAAACTAACCCTTTTCATGGGCTACAATAACCATAAATAATACTCTATCTCTTATCGATCGCCTCATCTCAGCTACAGTACAGAATTCATTCAATTTGACTTAAACTTTTGACTCGTTCATTCTTACTTGTTATCGTGGCATACATCGACTTCTCGACAAGGCTCTAATTGGCCAAGGACTGAACTGGACAGGACTGTCTTCGTGGCCTTTGCTCATCCAGACAAACAGACTTCATACGGCTTTCCACCCACTTCTGAGCCCATATCGATCAATCCACCATGATTTGCCTCTCCAAAGCAGACGAATCCTTCTACCAGCGCTTGACCTGGAATCAAGCTCCCTCGCCCTTGGCCGCCATGCAAACTACTCGTCAAGATCTCAATGGCATCTCCAACCTCCGCGAGCATGTCGATGCTGGACAGGATGATGGAAGCGGTGGCACGGGTGGAAGCCTCTTGAATTCGCACAATGAAAGTAATCGAGGAGGGTCTCATTCTTCAGCAGAACCCTTCCTGGGTTCTCCCAAGGATGCGGGACGACTGTCCCGTATCTCGGGTACGTCAAAATCTCATGATTATCCCTTGTCAAACCCACACAGAGTTTCAGTTCAATGCTAACTGCCCCAGGACTGTCCTCGTATCTCAAGACGGTAAATGGTGGTGATGACCAACTCCGTCTTCATCGAGGCACCCTCTCGTCATGTGCCTCGCACATCTGGAGCTGGACCGTCTGGGTCCTCTCTGTTCTTGTTGTCTCGAAGCTTATCTCATCTTGGAACTCCCCTGCGCCTGCGCCTGCTGTCATGACCTCGCCTCTCAAGGCCCATGAGTCGATCCCCGTCCAGGTCTCTCCTATCCACAAACGAAGCACTTGCGAAACTGGAGGCGGCAACAAGAATGATTACAACACCCCTCTTCATGTTGGAGCCGTATTCATCGTCCTGGGCGTTTCGACGCTTGCTTGTGCCTTCCCTATCATGGCCACCAAGTTCCCAGGTCTGAGGATTCCAGCGCGTTTCTTCTTTGCTGTACGCCATTTCGGTACTGGCGTGCTGATTGCCACGGCTTTCGTTCATCTGCTCCCCACTGCTTTCATTTCACTTGGGGACCCTTGCCTTAGCAGTTTCTGGAACAAGGACTACCCTGCTATGCCTGGGGCTATTGCTCTTGCTGCTATTTTCCTCGTCACTGTTATTGAGATGGTCTTTCATCCATCTCGACATATTTCACCCGCTGAAATCACTTCTGCCACCAACAATGGCAACTCTCACAGTGGTGGGTGTATGGGAGGTATAGGCATGCTCCCAATTCGTGACATGGGACCTCTCCACGGACGATCTTCGAGCATTGGGCAGGGACTTTCCGTTCTGAACAGCAGAGATGTGCGTATGGAAGATCTACCCGAAGAAGCTTGCGAAGATGACAACAACAACCAATCTGGAAGAAAGAATCTCGAGGAGACGAGCCTCGAGACTGTACAGGCGCCCAGCTTATCTCAAGAGCAGCAACAACGCAAGGAACTTTTGCAGTGCGTCTTGCTCGAGCTAGGTATTCTCTTCCACAGCGTCTTTATCGGCATGGCGCTTAGCGTTTCGATTGGCAACGAATTCATCATTCTACTCATCGCCATTGTCTTTCACCGTAAGTTCCTGATGTTGATATTTGTTCTTGCGTTGACTAACATGATTGTAGAAACCTTTGAAGGACTGGCGTTGGGTTCTCGAATTGCTGCCATCAAGTGGCCTCAAGGGAAGCTCCAGCCTTGGTTTATGGCCCTTGCCTATGGATGCACGTAAGTATTGAAGCTGCCATTACCTTTATTGTCTGCTAACACCGAAATCAGCACCCCTGTGGGACAAGCCATCGGCCTTGCTACCCATAAACTTTACAGCCCCAACTCCGAGACCGGCCTCATTGTCGTTGG
The DNA here is from genome assembly GCA_013623715.1 of Fusarium verrucosum. Classification (NCBI taxonomy): domain Eukaryota; kingdom Fungi; phylum Ascomycota; class Sordariomycetes; order Hypocreales; family Nectriaceae; genus Fusarium; species Fusarium verrucosum. The sequence goes on along the minus strand of JABFFJ010000458.1, from coordinate 41,424 downwards.
TGTCATGAATGCCATCTCGGCTGGACTGCTTACGTTTGCCTCGCTGGTTGAGCTTCTTTCGGAAGACTTCCTTAGCGACGAAAGCTGGCGATTCCTCCGCGGTAGTAAGCGCATCTATGCTTGCCTGCTGGTGTTCTTTGGGGCTTTCTTCATGAGTCTCGTAGGTGCCTGGGCTTAAGTGATTGTGTATCGCTCAGACCTGCCATGCGTGCTTGATGCTTTCGACACCATGTTAGGATATGATCCTTGTGATCTTGGTTACTGTCCAGATGTATGGCAGAGATTTTGGTAGTATTATCAATACTCTCTGTATGCTTGGATCCGGGGCTATGCTTTTCTATTCTGTTCTTTCCTTGATATGGCTGGCAAAGTGATTGGTTTATTATCAAACCGAACAAATTGTCTACCATGTCGGGCTTTCTGCTTTTGTTGCTATTATCGTGCTGCCCTTTTTATGCTGCAGGAATACTATTCAGCAGTTTGGCGGAGTACGAAGTCCATTCTTTACATGTTGCTTGAATGAGAATCCATACAAACAGCATATTATAGATATGTTGCGTTGTATAACTTCTCTGGACTATTTCAGATCAAATCCAAACAAATACACTCTTTTGAATCAGACAATGATGAACGGCCAAAAGTAATCACATCGCACCGTGACCTAACTTGACATTGTGAAACACTGTATTTTCTTTTCTCATGCCTAGCTATCATGAGACTGTGTTCTTGTCAACAATACCACGAGCAAATTCTCCGAAAGTGAGGTGCTGCTTGATGTCCACCTCTTCACCCAAGTTGGGCTGAGTAAAGACAGCCAAGGTGTTGCGGGCAACCTTTCCATCACTGAAACTTGGTCTCACTCCCCGAACAAAGTGTGGCACAGCCTTGAAGCGACCGGCAGTAATGCGCTCAAGAGCCTCACCAGTCTGAAAAGCAATGCAATCACGGGGAATCTTGACCTGAACGGTCTCGCCGGTACGAGATTTGATGTACAAACCAGCGTCGGGGTCAGGGGACGAAGGGAGTTCTTCGAGGGGTGGTAGAGAAGCACCATTCAAATTTGTGACGGCTGGGACAGCGGGACTTGTCTTGTGCTCGTCGATGAACATGGCCGATGTAAGACCCGTCAAGCATCCGTGGTCGAGATGCGTAGCACACCAATCATCTTCATCGCCACCATTGGCAGCAAGCTCAGACTCCTGGGGGTAGTAGTGCAGCAGACGTGCCTTTGTGGTGTTTGACGTGCTGACAACGTGCTCAAGGTATCCAGCTGGATAACCTGGGATGTCCTCTTGCGCAAAACGATCGCAAGCGCGTGCGACGAGAACGGCTACGTCGATGATGAGACGGCATAGTGCAGTGACGGAGGGTTTGAAGCCTGGGAGGACATTCTCTGGGGGCCAAACATTGGGGGCGAGATATTCGGGGAATGTCTCAATGGAGAAGTCTTCAGTTGGTTTGGCGCACTCGAGAGATGGATCAATGTAGAATGCGCAGTTGGCGTAGTATGAGCCCTTGAAAGTATCGACCTGGCCATTCTTGAGGGTCTCTTTTCCGAGGGACCAGCCAGTGAGATATTTAGCTCTAGCATTCTCAAGTTTTTCTAGTATATGTTAGTGAGAATTGTTGTTTTGGAATCATGATAACACACCGAGTTCCTCCTTGGGGAGGTTGCCGAGATATGAGGAGTAGGAGAGGGCCTGGTGTCTAAGTTCGGGGAACTCTTTTGGAACATCTTTTACGACGAGAATTCCAAGCGAGTCAGGACCGAAAGCCTCTTTAAGAGTCTCGAATGGGATGTTGCCTACTCAAAGAATTAGATTCTTGTTTTATGTCTCGGTTCATCATGAGAGCGGCGCTGTCATGATATAAGAGAAGAGGTACGTACCATCCTTGAGATCCTGGAGGGAGACGGCGACAGCTTGAGCCTGAGCAGCCATATTGACAATTTATTTACGTATTTAGCCAAGATAAAGATGATAATTTAGTTGAAGTTAAAGAGAGAATTATTCTCTTTCTTTATTTCTTTTTCTCTAACAACAGACGATAATCAGTTGCGGGGAGAATATGCTACAAGATAACCAATCAGCATCACCAACTGACCTGATGCTCCAGTGGAGCTCGCCGTATCCCGGCGTTGACCGTCGGGTAAATCTCCCTCTATCACCAACTAAACCTCGAATATCCGTCCGTCTCATCATGGTCAAGCCATTGACCTTCAAAGGCGACAAGAAGGTCAAGAAGCGCAAGCGAACAGACCCCGAGAAATCCCAACGCGATGCTGTAGACGACGAGGAAAAGCAGCTGCAAAAGACAACTGAAGGCGCCGACAATGACGATGACAGTTGGGTTTCTGCCGAAGCAGTTACTGATGTCGTTGGACCGATCATGATTGTTTTACCTACCGATACACCATCTGCTTTGGCTTGCGATACTACGGGCAAAGTGTTTACGATTCCTATTGAGAATATCGTTGATGGGAATCCTGCGACGGCGGAACCGCATGATGTGCGACAGGTCTGGATCGCGAATCGCGTTTCTGGAACAGAGAGTTTTCGCTTCAAGGGACATCATGGAAAGTAAGTAGATCTTCCATTCCATAACCTATACCTATATCTAACATGAAATCCATAGATACCTCTCCTGCGACAAGATAGGACTCCTCTCAGCAACATCCGAAGCCGTATCCCCCCTCGAATCCTTCAACGTCATCCCCACCGCCGACACACCCGGAACATTCCAACTACAAACCCTCCGCGACACATTCATAACCATAAAAGCGCCCAGCAAAGCATCCTCCAAAACCTCAGACGTGCGCGGCGACGCCGACGAGATCTCGTTCGACACGACGTTCCGGATTAGAATGCAGGCGCGCTTCAAGCCGAAACTGCGCGCGTCCAAGGAGGAGAAGGCGCTGGCAAAGATTAGTCGTCGCGAGTTGGAGGAGGCGGCGGGTAGGAGGTTGGATGAGGATGAGGTGAGGAAATTAAAGAGGGCGAGGAGGGAGGGGGATTATCATGAGGCTTTGTTGGAGATTAAGGTTAAGAGTAAGCATGATAAGTTTGGTTGAGAGGGTATGGATTATGGAAGAGAGCGAGAGGGGATATATATGAAACAAGAGCAGAGACTGGTGAGTATCAATGTCTATAGACTTGTCATATCTGCTAACACTATCGTCAGCCACAGTTATACAGCTATTCAAAGCTACCTAACTCAGAAGCCCCATGAACCCTCCTAAAAAGAAACGATATAACTCGAAGTATTTCTTGCATGGTACAGTCTATACAAGATCGACCTCTTCAATGACATGGCGTGGGCTGCACAATTCTCTCAGATAGACTTTTCGACTCATATCAGTCAGGGGCTCTGGAAGTAGTATACTAGCCGGTGACCCATATCAAATAATACAAACTGCATTCGTGTCTTAAGGGCAATATAATCACTCTCATAAATCAAGGCACATGATGGGATAGAGCCTGGCATACACATTCCACATGATTTCATCGCTATATTTTATGTCTAACGTTTCTTTGTCTCTCTGATCAATTAGGCCTCCAAGCCTTCACATTCCCATCCTCACCAGCCGTGTACACAACATGCGCTTCATCAAAGAAGCAAAACGACCGCACAATCTCTTCACCATGAGCACCAGGCAACCCAACACTGTTCTCCCGATCCAACGCCCATCCCTCACCGTTGGGGTTCTTTGCAAGAAAGACAAGTTCAAAAGCTTGTTTACTATACAGAGTTAGCAATGTATTGATCAAGAAGCGCAGTAGAGACTTACTCTTGAGCTCCGGCACCGAGAATAGCTCCGCTGCCGTCCATCTTGGGCGTAATGTCAGCGACGTATTGACATCCCAGAACGGATCTCATATCGCCAAAGTCCTGTACAGCATCACCGTTGGCGCGCTCCTCGCTCACATCATACAAAGCACAGCGCTCATCATGGGATAGAGCAGCGACTTCTGTCGCCGAGAGCCATGCAGCACGGTGAATGGAAGCGTCAACGTTGCAAGTCTGCACCGTGAGATCGTCCTCATCGGCCACGCGGGTGTCGTACACATTGACGAGACCGTCTGTTGAACCTGAGAGGAGAAGAGCTGGGTTGGAGGGGTTGAACGAGAGGTCTGTTACGTCGTCACTGTGGACTTCTTGGTAGTGAGCTTTGGATGATGGGGTAGAGCGGACGTCCCTAGGTGTGTTAGAGAGGATGTTTGTGAGGGGGTTGGACGTACCAGAGATGAATGGATGCAGTGTGATTCTGAAGTTCTGTTCCTACAGCAATAGTCTGCGTATCAAGACTACAAGCCATAGAAAGAATAGGAGCCTGACTAGCTGTAAAAGAAATCAGCAATTAAACTCCCAAGAATACATCTCAGACTCACCTTGAAACTGCACAACACTCGAACCCTGTCTCAAATCCCACACACCCACCGTTCCATTCTCACCAGCAGTACACACGAGAGAAGCATTGCTGTCAAAAACTCGCAACGTCGTAAGATTGCCGTGCTGAGTGGCAAGACGGCGCTGAGGACCAGCCGAGAGACGAGTTGGGTCGAGAACAGAGAGGAACTGGTCTGATGAGATGGAGGCGAGACCGACAGAAGTCCTGTGGATGTCAAGGACGTATACGTCTCTGCCGAGGGAGATACCGTCGGCGCAGTTGAGTGAGTACATGATGGCTGTGAGGAGTGTTAGTGAGTGTGTGTGTAGAAGAGCGTCGAGTAGTTGCTCGCTCCAAAGGCCCATACAAGAGGGCCGGGGAAGTAATAGAGAATTATATTATCAGTTGAAATACCTTGAAATGACCAAAGAAATGAATAGTGTCTTTTGATCTATGTATAAGCCCTGTTGTATCGAGACCCAAATGTTCAAGATTGAAGTCTTCACAGTCCCACTTTTCGTTGTGAATAGTGGCCTCGATAACTGAATATTGCCCAACTTTTGATCCCAAGCTCAGAATTTTATCTTGACAAGACAAATCAAGAAGTAAAGAATATTTGAATTAATTATATGACATAACTAATCATTAATCATCAAGGGTTGCTTCTTCTATACAATTATTGAAAAGATACAGGCATTCATTCACAACTAAACGACAAGTAAAGCCAGTGCAGTGCGTACATTCAACTGTTATTACATAGTGTTTTACAAGTATTATCTATCGCTCGACGTATTTGATACATAACAATCCATCTAAACCCATCGCCAGTGCAAAATACCTAACCAATTGCAATTCCAAAAGAGATGGGTTCTTGTTCGTTCACCTCTTCACCGGTCGTCCCCCTTATAACGCCAAATCATCTAATATCCTTCCTCTCCGGTTGTTTTGGGGTATTTCCTTTCCTTTTCTTATCCTATCATCGTGTGCACTTCATTACCGCTCACCGGCGTTGCTGTGACGTCGCTCATTGACACCGCGGAATGCTCGCTTGCCAACCTCGTAGCTGCTAATCATGATGGCACATGCTGGAGCAACTTTGAGGGTTCGTGGGATCCATCCTTTCCATAATCCTGAGGCTCCTTCGGTCTTGAAGATGTGCCAGAGGAGACGTACCATACTACGCTCTTCAGGTGCCCGGACAGCTGAGCTGGCGCTGCTTTGTGTGGCTGTGTTCGAACTGTTCTGGTAGATCTGCGTGCGTGTCTTTCCTACGTCGAAGGGTGTAGTGATAAATGAGGCGAACGCTCCAGACAGAGCGCCAGCTGTGAAGGCATCCACGAAGGTTTCGGTGTGGTTCTCATGGACCTGCGACCTTCTCCTTGCTTCTGATATATTCTCCTCAAATGATAAGGAACCACCATGGCGTTTCTCGCGATAATCCGTCAACTTTGATCGTATTGATTCGTATCCCCACCAGTACAGCCCCGAGAAAGGAACATCCCGCCAGAGGGTCAAAGTCAAGCCTCTCCATAGCGCAGTGTAGCCATGTGAGCCTACCATTTCCTTCACACTCTCGAAAGCTTCTACCAGGTGGTTTGTTGTCGAAGTTCCATGGGCGGCCTGCATTCGTGTCTTGACGAGTTCGATGGGGCTCACAGCAGTGGCCGCTAGAACACGAGCAGCTGATCCCGCAGTCAAAGGTGCCGATGTATCAGAAAATCGCGAAAAGGGACTCTTTTGGTTAAATCGCAGCCAATCGTAGCCAGTAAAGTAGATAATATTTGAAGGAACTGCCATAACGAGCGTGGGCGATAAGCCTCTCCAAAGAGTAGTAACGCCCTCATTGCGAGCAATTTTTCGCAGACCGTCAAATGTTGAGCTGAAAGTACGACGCTGGACCTCTTCAACGGCGCATTCGGCGGGGGCTGGGGGCGCAGAGGCGATGCCATCTATCCTCGGCGCTGCGAGGCAGAATTCGGCGTTGCCACCTGAGAAGAAGACTTCGCGACAGCAGGATGTGATACCGAGTTCGGCAGTTTGGGCGGGGGAGAGGGAGGAGGTGGTGATTGCGAGTTTGGAGAAGTCGACGGTCGGTTGAGGAACTTTTTGCGACTGGAGGCGCACGCGGACGACATCGAGGGGTGTAACTGAGCGAGTGGTTAGCATAGAGATCTTGATAGAATCAGAATAGGAGCGACATACCAAGTAATGAGGTTAATAAACTGCCCGACATGGCTGACACCATCTTTTGCGTTGCTGTGATATCAACCATCCCGCTCTTGCTGCTCCCAGCACCTGCTGGCGGTATTGATTTACTCCCACTCAGAATGTCTCTCCCATTGTTGGGGCCGTTTGTCTCGTCCTCCATCATATGGCGTAGCGAGAACTCATCGTCTGCTTGAAGGGAGTTGTGATGGTTGTGGTGGTGGTCGTAGCCACTGGGGCGAGTTGTGCCGTCAGTGGCCATTTTCGAGGGATATCGCGTATCAACGTATTCTCTTCAGTTCATTGTCAAGCAATTGATGGAAGAAAAAGAAGGCGGTCGATAAAGGAGAGGAGTAAAGCGATTTTAGGTGAAATGAGAGACGAGGAGATAGGTATGTAGTCGAGATAGGGCAAGACAACTGAGGTGTCGATGACGATGACTCGATGGTAGCGGTTTTTTTTGGGTGGAGGTTGCAGTAGCGGCGATCTAGAGAGGAGGAGAAAATACTCCCTGGTTGTCTCTAAACAATCAACAAATGATGACTTTGTGTTATTTTGGTTTTGTATTTAGAGTTTTGTTCTGGAAGTTGAATGCTGCGAGTTGATTGATAAAGCGCCGTGGAATAAAAGAGAAAAAGATCGATACTAGAACTAGAATCTCCGGTTGAAATCCCCGAGGCCGGTCGGAGGAGAGATGCGACCGGTCTGTCGGCTAGTATCGTCTTTTGTACCTATTCTTCTTGTTGGTTTTCTCAAGTTGCGTAATAGTGCGACCCAAAGAGTTGATATTAAAGATTAATTAAAATTTATATATAATTCCTTTGTCTTTCTTCTTACCAAGCAAATGGAGAAATAAAATAAAAAATGGCGATATCGCCCCCAAGGGTCGGAGCATCGGGATTGGCACAAAACGACTTTTGGCACCTGTCGCAGTACGTACCGAGCCATGTATGCTGTCATTTTAGCCCTTACCTGCTGTTGTTGGGGCTTGTGAGAGCCGCACATTTCCGTGGGCATGATGTCACGGCGTGTTTTGATTGGTTCAACAAAGCCTCCTTGGTTGCTTGGGCTCTGAAGGTGGCGGTTGATGGTTTTGATAAGATTATCAATCTCTCACTCCAGAGCCAGGCCAAAAATCCTCGGCAAAAAGAATTTATGACTATGCATAGATCGGTATGCACTTTAGGATACTACAATAACTACCTATGGCACTAACTTCAGGATACCTAGGCAAAGTACCTCTTCTTATATCTTTGGCAAAGAGGTTCTCTGGCCATAGTGAGCAGCTGCTAACCTAACGATAGCCATCCCAGTGCTAAGAATACATGAGGATCCTCAAGGAATTCCGGAAGTAAACTAGCTCCAGAATCAAATGTCATTATATCGGTGAACTATGAACAAGGTCTTGTCCGGGACAATGATTATGACTTCCTTGCACAGATGATAGGTTGCTTTAAGGACTTAAGATCTGGGTACCAAGAGATAACATGACTGGTTTTATACTTGCTTCATCCGTTTTCATTACTGTAAGTTTGCTATTATGACAATCTTATATTTGATGTGAACTATTTCATAAACTTTTTTACTTATAAGAACTCCCATTTCTGAGCCCTTTTTATAGTAACGAAATGGCGAATAGACGTATGCTCCTCTGGCTCCAGGGTATTCAGACGATCAAGATATGTACATACCAGTACCACAAATATAGACTCAACAAGACAGTAGATATGACAAGAAGAAAAGAAATGCCATATAAGCAACTTGAGTTTCTTGAAGTATTTTCACCTTGAGCTTACTCGACATCTGTTATGAAACAACCCACCGTTAGATTTGTAATGCTCTTCACCGTATCCTCTACACTAACCAAATCCATCCACCGTAATTGATTGACCGATCTATGACTCGGTCGGCGAACGCCAGCTTTCTATTCGTGCTCTTTACATCATCCATCACGACTTATCATCCATCTATCAACCAAACCTCCATCCTTCTAGTAATCCTTCATTTTCACTTGACTCAACCGGCGAATTAATCACTCTTTATAAGTTCCATACGTGATAATGAATCCCTTGTAATAAACTCACCGCCACCCAAAGTTCCCCCTTCATAACGGACTAAAAACCACCATGTCTTCAAACACAAACGAAATCAACTCGGAACTCGAGTCTTTCCGACAGCAATGGATCTCAGATCTCAAAACCCGGAATGAACACCATGATGTCGCTGAAACCCCCACCGCAGGTCCCTCGAGACGGCCTCACCATGGCCCTATCTCAGCGTTGCCACACAAGCATGTACCTGCGCCAGCTGACGATGGCGATGATGATTACGTCCAGACTCAATCTTTCGACCAAGATGAGCCTGTGACCCATGCTCCTCAGGATATTCATCATGATCGCAAGGGCAAGAAACTCGTTTCCGCGCTTGATCATTTTGAGGCGGCCATGCATAAGGAGGAGCAGGGCAATATGGGCGATAGTCTCAAGCTCTACCGCAAGGCCTACCGAGTATGTAACTCCGCTCCGCTAAACAACACTCATACTAATGTATCTCAGCTGGATAATGGAGTTGATCGAAGATACCGTGAGAAGCACTTCCCCCAAAAGACAGCTCCACGACCAGTTTCCCCCACAGCTACCAAAGCCTCCGCACCAGAGACATCTCAACCCCCCAAACCACAGGAAACTGTTGAAGCAAAGCCTTTACCCATAGGCGAACTCATCGCCAGCTTCTCTGGCCTAAAGATTGAGCCTGCTCCGCCTCCTATCGAGGGCATGCCCCAGCCACCATGTCCTCTAGCCGATCTCCCCGATGAGATCCTCATCCACATCCTCCGCGACGTTGCCATCACAGATGTCGGGGACTTTTCCCGACTATCCCGTGTATGCAAGCGACTTGCGTACCTTGTTGCCTCAGAACAGCGTATCTGGCGTCGTGTAGCTCTTGGCTCAAAAGTCGGTTTCAGCTCGCAGCTTTACCGATTCGAAAAGGGCGTCGAGTGGGATGATTTGCCAGAGGAGGAGCAGGAAGGGCCAGAGATTCATGATGGTTTCGTGATCAGCCCCTCTGAGCTTGCACAGCGCAGACATGATGCCAACATCGCTTTCACAGAGTCTCTCATGCCTTCTGTGTACCCTACCTGGAAGCAGCTTTTCCGCTCACGACCACGTATTCGCTTTAACGGCTGTTACATCTCTACCGTCAACTACGTCCGCACTGGACAAGCTTCAACCAATCAACCCACATGGGGAAGTCCTATTCATATCGTTACTTACTATCGATACCTCCGTTTCTTCCGCGATGGCACACTCATCAGTCTCCTCACCACTACTGAGCCCGCGGAAGTTGTCCATCACCTAACCCGTGAAGAACTCAACCTGCACCGCGGTGTAGCACAGCCCCATCTTCCATCCGCCATCATGGCCCTCGCTCTTCGTGGTCGTTGGCGTCTCTCCTCCGCCGCTGACTGTGATGATCCTTCATCCGACCGTCCCGTCCCGGCCACTACAGGCTCACACGACCGAGACCGTGATCCGGAGGGTGATGTGTTTATTGAGACTGAGGGCGTGGGATCCAAGTACATGTACCGCATGGACCTCTCTCTACGAAGTGCTGGAAAGGGTTCTCGCAACAACAAGCTCATCTGGCGTGGCTTCTACAATTACAACAAGTTAACGGATGACTGGGGTGAGTTTGGGTTGAAGAATGACAAGCCCTACTTCTTCAGTCGTGTCAAGAGTTATGGGTTTGGGGAGTGATACAAGGCACGTTTAGACATGTGGAAGGCCATTTCTGATCTGCATCTGGAGTATAAGAAACATAGACGTCAATCATAAGAATAATCACGACCCCCAAGCTGCCATGCAGCACAATATATCACTTATTTTCATCGCAATACGAACCCATTCATATATATGGTAGATAGCCAAGACATCACACTCTGAAGTATTCATGTTCAAATCAAAGATCAACATTTGAGTCGTTGATACATAAATTGTAATATACTGAATGCCATAACCGTGACATCCAGGCTTTAGCTGTTTTCTATACTTGCAGCAACATCCAACTTCGTATGTTCCATATGGCCTCCACCAAGATCGTCCCAACAACATCGAGATGCAAGATAGATTAAATATTTTACTAGCCGTAGTGTCCAAACCACAAACGCCTTTATCGCTGGCCAAGGAATCTGGCATGCCAAGTAAAAAAAGAAAGTTCATCATAGTGTGATGCCACAATAGTATATCCAAATGATGTGCGGATGTAGGGATGCTGAGCATCTGAATGATAAGAGCAAATGAGTGAGGATCGCTTATGCGCAAAATCAGGCGAGCGTCGCCGCCGGGTATCGATTCGCAAATGTCGTTTTGCGTGAAATAGGAGACACCTTCGGGAAGTATCCAACTGCTTTGAAAGTTCGAATATTCAGAATCGTTTATCTGCCCACGTTTACCGAAGTCTCTTTCCATCCAAGAACTTGGGACTGCTCCCCTCATAATACTGATCTTGGTATTGGTTGCGGTACTGCATGGCCTTGCGCGCTTCGTAGTCTGCCTTTTCATCCTCGTCAAGACTGAATGCCTTCTTAAGCCAACCGAATGCGCTCCTCTTCTTCTTGACTCGCTTGCTTCCTGCTTGAGTTGTAGCCCGTGATGCCACAGTAGCAGCGTCATCATAGGTAGCCGATGTCACGGTGCTGAGAGTGCTCATACCACCCATCCGAGAGGGCAGGTTGCGCTGTTGATCTTGGAAATATCCTGAAGGGCTATACTGACCCTCTCCTGGATTGGCAGTATGAGGCCTCTGCTGCAAAGGAGAGTGAGGCGATGCACGGACAGGATGATAAATTTGTTGATGATATTCGGAGTGAGGCGAAGCCATGACAGGGGGATATGTTGGAGTTGATGAAAAGTCCGCATGGGAGCTAGCTCGGGGTAGTCGATGGGGTTGCTGGACCTCGAGTTCGGAGCCAAGGTTGTAACCGGGTGCAAGGGATTGTACGCGTGTTGTTGCATTAGAAGTGGCAGGGCGAGGCTGTGTAAGAGTTGTTCGTGGACCTGGAGGAATCTGAATAGATTCAGGAGGTGGCTTCTTTAGGGAAACACGTTGTCGTAGCGAGGTTCGTTTTTGCAATCCCATTGCATCTTGAAGCGACTGGGTGAGGGTTCGCCTCCAGTTGTGCTGTTCTTCAACTTCTTCGGGAGGAGGAATATGAATAGAAGGTGTAATAGTTTGCCTTTGAGTTTGATTGTCGAGGCGAGGCGTCTCAGGACTTGCTGCTACAGGTGGTGGAGCGGTTCTTGGGGTATAAACCTTGGGTTGGAGGATATACAATGGCCCGTCATCAAACCCATCGTTTGCTTCACCGTTCTCAGACTCGTCCTTATCTGATTGCTTTGTGTCACCTGTAACAGACACCCTTGGAGTAGTCGCGCCAGAAGAAGCGGATGCGACACTACGATGGTTTCCAGAGGATGAGGGCGATACAGTTGAGCTGACATTGGGCTTGGGTGAAGAGGAGGATGCACTGAAGTTCGGCGACGGTTTGAAACTGTCGCGCTGGTATGTCGTAGGTGGTAACAGCGGAGTGCCTCCTGGGAGGGGAAAGTCGCTGAGAGTCCTCACTTCATGATCGTCATCCATGCTAAAGATGCTGGCCGCGGGTTTAAGAGATACGACATTGGATCTTGTCGAGGGAGAGGTGACATGTGTCGTCTCGCCTGTCTCAGGCTTGATGGGGATCGTGAAGGGAGGGATTGTTGCCTTGATATGTTAGCTAAGCAAAAAGCAAAGTGAAACTCGACATACCCAGGTCCTGCGGCTAACCTCGCCAGCCGTCTTCTCCATCTCAGCCACAATAGTCGTGAGCTTGATGACCAATCCATTTAGATCCTGTGCTTTGTTGTTTAAGTCGTCAAAGGTGCTGAGCCAGCCATCGGCGTTGCCCTTCATGGCTCGGTAAATGCTGTCCAAATCAGGCTCAGACTCAGGCCACTCGACATCTTTATGTTCATTAAGCCATGACATGAAAGCCTCACTAGAACGAATTCCAGCATCGATATCGTCATCCCATTGCTTCATGGCAGCATTTGTTCGAGCGAGGATATGATCGATCTTCTCATTTCCGACAAGAATCTTGGTTCGGAATGCTCGATCTTCAAGCATGTTTTCGAAAGCTTGCCTGTTAGCCATGGGAAGCTGAAGAAGACCAATACGCTCAGTGAGGTCCTTCTGAGCCTGTGCAAAGTCTTCTAGCAACACCTCAAGAAACTCGTCTACCTCATCGATATGTCCTTGGAGGATGGTAACGACTTGACCATTGTCGGCAGCCAAACTGTTGAGCAAGAGATAAACGCCAAAGGTAATCTGTGAGATAAGCTTGTACATCTCATGCTGTTGCTGCCCGGGTCGATAACGCCATAATGTGTCGAATGGTTCGTCCTGAGCAGCTTGTTCCAGCAACTTTTCTCGGCGACCTTTTGCGTCAGTATCTTTTAATTTGGGTTTTCCAGGCCCGTCGCTCTCGCGTGTGACCTCGTCCAATGATTCGGCGAAGGCATCCTGCAAAGTCGGGATGGGATGTGTTGGAATGGATTGGTTCGGAGCGCTGTACGATCTGTAACTGTCGGACGAGAATCGGCGGCGGTCGACCTCGGATTCTGTATTATCATTGTCTTCAGGGTCGTTTCCGTCGTCGGAAGTTGGTACAAGAACGATTCGCAGGTCACCACCATCGTACGTTAACGGCTGGAGCTTGTTGGTGGCCATGGTGGCGGTGCCACCGCCCGAAATGGACACTTGTGACGAAGGCCTGACGGCCGAGGTCATCATGGAGGCGGCGGATGTGAGTGGTTACAGTTGAGAAACGGCAAGCCTCCTAAAAGGGTTGGTTTTGGGAAACACGAGGGCGCGTGGAAAGTTTAAAAGCTGTTGAGATCGTCGGTACCACTCGAATTGAGAACCAGGTTGGGCGAATATGCGCGTAAGACGACGTGGTACAGCGTGAGATATGTATTGAGGAATGAGTGGGAATAGTTGGAGACAAAGGAGGGGGCTGAATCTATCGCATCGTGGAAGCGCCGCCAAGAGCAAAAATTCAGGCGACAGAAACAGCCATGGCACCAAAAAGAATCGCGGTATTGAAGTCGAGTCGAGAATCCAGCAATGAAAGGATACTGTCGCGGTTATTGGTGGTGGAGGCAGATGGTGGTTAAGGTTGGACGTTGAGCAGAGCTTAGTTGGTAGAGATCTGCGGGAGAGTCGGAGCTGGAAAGAGGTCGCAGCTCTATCTGTATGTAGGTAGGTCTGCAAAGGGGAGAGATCATCAGCTGATCAGAACAGGGACTGGGACCTAAGCTACAGAGGCCCCAAATAAAGCGCCTAGACTCAAGCGTAATTGTTGCTGTTGGCTGTCGAAGGGGTTCGGGTTGACAATCCGGGGTAGTACTCTAAGTCCACAAAAAGATTGAAGCGCTGAACTTTGAGGATCCGCCGTATTAAGATACTGTAGCGAGGATTGCTGGAGGGTATGTAATTGTGTAAAGTCGAGGGGATGAGAGAAAGAAAAAGGATATACAGATCATGAATCGATCGATGGGATATGTCCATTGTCAGTCTTGTCCTTCTTTCTCCGTCTCTTTCCTCCTCTGATTCATTGGACTAAAGCTACGCTACCTTCCATGGGAGGTACCATCCATTTTCTCCGGGCCTCGCCTCCTTCTCCTTTAGGTAGGAAACAATGACCAGTAACAAACCTGGGCCGCTCTTTCTCTTGTCCGTCTGTGTTGTTCCCGTGTCTCTGGTCCCCTCCCCTGACTCTGAACCACGCCAGCCAGCGAACGACCGGGCACCCATCAACGGGGCCGGCCCTTGGCCCATCAGCGCAGCCACTAACAGCCGCTAAGTCCAGGTACCATCGCGCCGCCCCCTGCTCGTTCGTGGCCCCTGAACTCCACTGATTGGACTTTTGAGTGGATTGACTGGATATTTTTATATGAGATTTGTGCTCTTCCAAGATTTGCTGATGAAACGTTAATTGCCTGCAGGTTGTATTAATTCCTAATCGTCCAATCATCGAGAAATACAACCTTGAGAAAAAAAACACGTTAATGGATGTGATTAGTTCAAGCTTCTAGTGGGCGGCTGAAGGGCTCGTTGAAGGCTTGACGTGTTCCTGACTAAAGCAGATGGTGGTTAAGGTTTATTGCCACGAGATGAGTCTAGGTACATGTGATCTGTATCGCAACCAAACGAGTCCCTGACTCATTCATTCCATGTCAAAGGAGTCGGGAGATATCAGGGAAATATAGGGAGTATCTCTCTGCATGGCTATGTTTTCAATTGGCAGCCCTACAGCGGTGCATTGGGCAAACCTGATCAGCATGGAAATACATGGTCTCGACAAGGGCCAGGAAAGCCCAAATCAACGTCGATCAATACTTCTAGACTTTGATAGACCTTGGCTTGCTTTCAGAGCTGGCGCGGCCTTCAACGGCGGCTTTTAATAGCACAGACAATGAAACAAAAACAGACCAATCATTTTGAGAACCGCAAGACAATAAGATGCGTCTGCATTTTTCGACAGACGGGATAGTTAGTTATTCGCAGGCTCCCGCGCTTCGCCCTATCGACAATGTCGCCATCTCGCCAAGCCGATTAAGCTAGTTTTCCGTCTATTGATGTCAATCGCCTGGCATTGCAGACATTGAAATTGCGTGTTAAAATTCACGATATTAACGGACCTCAGCACACAATTTACCTGGCTTGGTCGATTATAGCTCAGGGGCACGCATCTGAGGCCCCATGTTGCGTGGTACGCTGCGCGGGCCCAGCCAATAACTTGGCTCGTACGGGGATTGCTAAAGACACAAACACCGAAGGGTCTCACGATTCGATCTCTGTATATCGCCATTGTGTGCCTCATCGCCATGAATCGTTATTATCGGGTTTTATACTCCAAGTTGAGGAATGCTAAAGGATCATATGTCTCAGCTAAAAAAGACACACACGACCAAGGAGGATCCAGAAGAGAGCACGGCTCATCAAACGAACCAACGGTCGGGAAGGATTTTCGGGAGTTGCGCCCACTCTATATCAAACTGCTGGTCGGGTGCTTAAAAAGGTCAATCATTGACCGACATTCTATTGAGGCTCTTTCTCGAGGACATGTCCTTGTTCAGGGGCTGTTGACCCTCATGGCCTCGTATCAGATATTAACCTCCACCCACTGTGTCTACCTATGTATTTCTTTTCCTCGGCAGTCTTGGTAGAGTTCATTAGCAGCGCTAAATGAGCTGTCCGGTGTCAGAGATGATGATCTAAGCGGGAGCTACCGTGCCGACAGCACTGTCGTCTGGTTAATGATATAACTACCTACAACGAGATTGCAGACTATAGAGGTATTGTATCCGTCAGTACATAGTGCATCGTAGAGTTGTGTATCATAGGGCATATTGATAAGTTTGCCAAGAGTAGCATGATTTCTGTCATGTCGAGGTTTAGACGCCACGAAACTCATAAAGAGGATAGAAGTAAAAGTCACCGCCATTCATAGTTTATTACCGCTTATTATGATTCCTATCTCGTGAGCCAAGCCACAGATTTAGAGCAGCGCCATTAAATTATGGCGGTCGTCAGCAGACAAACATGATCACAGAGTTCCGAATATCTTGAAGAATGAGTATAGAAAGTGAAAAAAACAAAGTCAGATTTTAAGATTGGCGATCTCGAAACTTATATAAAACTATAATTTATTTAATAATACCTATAAATATTTCAAGGTGAAGCATTTCATGCCTAATCGGGCAAAACCTCCACAGCTCAGCCACGTCTTTTCAAACAATTCATCAGCCCAACCCAACGTTGAGCTGAAAAAGCAGGGTCCTTAGGTCTATCAGATCAGACCCTCTCCCCAACACTCTTTCGTTCTTTTTTCTTCAACACCATCACCAAAAACGATGGCGCCCAAGAACCCCTTCAGGTTCGGCAGCGACCTCTGGGATCCCTCGAACCGCTTCGAAACATCCTGGCTGCTGAACCCCTGGCTTCTCTTCGCTTTCCGTGCCCTCATCAGCGTCTATGCCTTTGTCACGCGTTTCTTCATCATCGGCTGGACATGCACCCACGACGACCTCGGTGGCTGTAGGGATGTTGGTCGCTCGTTTAGCTACTTCACCATCCTGACCTACTGGGGCATCGCCTTCTACTTTGCTGCCGCCGCCTTGCACACCGTCACCTATGCTATTCGAGGCCGGTCGCTGCTCGGTAGTCTTCCACGACCATTACAGGCGCTCCATGCCCTGTTCTACTCGACCATCGTCACGTATCCGTTCCTCGTCACGATCGTATACTGGGTTGTTCTGTACAAGGGACCTTGGTTTCCTATCCAGTTCAACGCCTGGAGCAATATCAGTCAGCATGGCTTGAACAGTCTGTTTGCGCTTTTCGAAATCATTATCCCCCGAACGAACCCTCCTCAGTGGGTGAATCTTGTGTGGTTGATCTTCATTCTTGCCATGTATCTTGCCCTCGCCTATCTCACCCACGCGACCCAGGGTTTCTACGTATACAACTTCCTCGACTACAAAGATATTGGTGGACGAGGTATTGTTGCAGGATATATTGTCGGTATCGCTGTTGGAATTGTCATCATCTTTTGCATCGTCTGGGGTCTCATCTGGGTTCGCCGTTGGTTGACGGAGAAGAAGCTTGGAATGGACGGCAAGTTTGCGCAGCAGCCTGCAGACTCTAACGATATTGAGTTGGCTTCTTCTGGTAACAAGTACGCCATTGGAAACGTCTCCGAGACCCCAGAGAGGATGTATTGAGGCTACCCGTGAGAATCCTGGCAATACGAGGTGTTGAAATATGATGCAAGGGACCTTCACGGACGTTTCCTAATCTACCAGAACCACCTTCAAGGATGCCTTTGCTATAGCATGAGACAACATATACTATGATTAATTAGTTAATCTTTAATGATATTGAGAATATTTTATGAGATAATTACGCATACACCAGACAACTCGTACATGAAAGGTTGGGGCAAAATGAACTTTGGAGCCTAAGGTTGCGTTGGCTCGTTAACACCTAGATGATCCTATCTAAAGTCTCGTGTAAATTATCATATTATGTACAATTCTTCCATGCAACCGTCACGTCGTCATTTCAACTCCATCTAACACTTAACTAGAATTCCACGTCGTTTCTCTGACTCACGAATCTCAAACATGACTTGAATGCCAACAAACAGACTAGAGCAGGCTATAATCATGAAAAGAAGGCCTATCTGCGTTAGTGATATCTTGTCACAGGAAGTTTGTGCGATCGACACGTACCTGACCAGTCATGCAATATGCTCTGAATGATGCTCTGGAGCCCGTCCAACCCGACAGCGAAACCAACCAAGTTGGCTGAAATCATCATGAGGACGTTGCCCACGCTGCCTACACAGCATAGCATCCGGTATGCTGTTGGTCGGTTCTCCCACTTGCTCTTGGGGAACAATGCTGCTGCAGTCCATTCTGGTATCATGAACAACACAATCAGCCAGCCCCAGATCAGCAGACGGAGCTGAATGTCGTGCCATAGTGCCACGAATGTGAATACAAGGAGGAATGTCACGATTGACCGCACAGTGGACCGCCAGTTGCGGAAGGAGGAGCCACCTAGGGGCACATAGATGTACCTAATCAACCAGCGGTTATACGAGCGATGCCATGCGCGCCAAAAGAGCTGTGTGCTGTAGTTGTTGCTCACACAACGAACCATATTCTCAGGAGGGTCAATTCCATCAACGAGGGACCAAAGTCGGAACATGCGCCAGGGGATCAGGAGCTTCAGCCAGATGATGTGTAGGTTCATGAAGGACAGCATCGACAATTGTGCTGCAGTGTAAGAGCTCCAATCAGGCTTTCCCTTGCTGATTGCACCAACCCAGTCGTAGTGAAGAATTATTTCCATCGACAGAAGAACCAAGAGAAAGCGGATACCATATCGGATTGTTCGGTTTGTTTCGATAGTGGCAGCCCGGTATTTGCACTGCGAGATGTAGTCGTTAAACGTGATGATAGGTCCTGTCAGGTAAAGCGGCGCATAGATGGCATAGGCCACATAGTTGCGGAAGGTGAAGTCTCGGGGCTCTGCAGGTATGCTAACACGGTCTCTTTCTGAGAGGTTTGCTGGGTCCAATTGCTTCTTCTTTAAGCATCAGAACATGATCAGAAAGAATTCTAAAGTTGTCAAGAAAATGATGACTCACCTCAAGCGGATTGGAGTTTCCGCGGTCAATACTCCAGTAATAGTCCAAGTTGAAACTGACAAGGCGCAAGATGGTAAGGTTGAAGAGAACCTCCCATCTTGCCAGAATTCCTTGAAATGTGCCATCCATCATAGCTCCCAGGTTCATCAAGTCCGAGTTGATTGGTCTATTGCTCCCAGGCATGGGCATTGACGGAGGCGAAATGAAGCTGAACAGAACTCGGAATCGCCATCCTTCGGTCAATTCGTTAGCAAACAGAATTGCAATGTTGAAGATCCAGGTCGCGGGTGGAACGTATCGCCGCGGAAGCTGGGTCGCAAGCTGGAAGTTCATCCAGAGGATAAAGAAGATTTTGAACGCCGAGAGTCCATGGAGAGCGAACAGGAATATGAATGCGAATAGGAAATCGAAGGATGCTCGCTGGTCGAGTCGGCTGCGTCCTCCCTGGCTTCGCTCAGGCAGTGTTTTAAAATTATTCCAAGCCTTCCTCAGCAGCGGGTGGAAGAGCAGAAGAGAACCCATATAAGGCATGTTCTCGCGGAACACGCCGTACTGTGCATCGGAAACGTCAATCTGTCGTCCAGGGATCCAGCCAGGGGATAGCCATCGCTTGAATTTAGGGTATCGAGGATCAGTTTCTGGGTTCTGTTAGCTCAAGAGCCGCAGGAGGTGAATTGGCAAAAGATCTACCTCGCGAGACATCGTATGGGATCCAGAACATGTACGGAATAACCACAGCAAAGACAAGATAGTAAAGGTAGAACTCGGGCGTGTTCCATTTCGACGGTTGCGCTCGAATTCGCTCTTTAGCAGGAGGGTCCTTCTTTATACTTGGATCTAATCGCGACTCGATAACGGTCTGGTAGGGTGTCGAAGAGGGCGTAGTAAAGCGGGTGTCGAGGGTGTCTTGGTCGTAGAGCTTGCTCAAGAAAGCTAAAGGGCCCATGATGGCGGCTTTGGTTTTGGGTTCAATGCGGAGAAGTGCTCATCTCATGGCGGGGTAAGCAGCAGAAGCAGAAGAAGAATTGAAGCAAACAACAATATCGAACTGATGCGAAAAAGCGAGCGTAAGAAGAGACAAGCAAAAGTCGCATGCGTAGAGAAATTGGTGTTGTCGTGGCCCTTCGTGGGGTGCGTGAGATGGAGCTAGCAACTAACTTAGGTGGTGTTGAGAAAAAGGGACTGGACCCCCCCGATCCGAGGCACGGGTCAAGGTGGGCGCTGCAGGGGGGGAAGCCCCTGAAAAGGGAAATAGGGAGACTGTCACTCGTCCGCCTGGTTTTTGAGCGGGGGCTTGAACTAACATTAGACTTCACATGAAATAACACCAAGGGACCTGTTTAACGACCTTACGAGAATAATGTTATTATGACTTGATTCTAGGCTCACGGTTATGGTGTTTTTGTTAAATTGTCAGGGTGAAGGGTAAGCTTAGGGTAGACGGCTCAGAAAGGTAACCATTCAGACACTGGATGACGTTGGCCACAATGTAAGCTCAATGGAATGTCTGTAAACATAATGGTCAAACTAGTTTAAGGCAGTTTTTTGTGTAAATATAGAGGTGAATATGACTAGTGATTGCGTGTTTTTTGGTTCTTATCATGCGTTCCTCGATTATCTGACAAACATTGTCTCATCGTCAGAGCTGCTGCAACCACAGAAGCAACTATAACCAGACTTCATAAAATGGTTGTGATAATATGACCAAGTAATAATACTGAAATAGTTATACTCTGTTTCAAGTTTCTAGGAAATATCCCCAGTTTATCAAATGGTAGCTTATTCGCAAAATGTTCAAGTTACTTCTTAGCCATTATCAACTTGAAATACGAAGAGCAACACGTTAGTCACATGTTGATGAGTATCAAGACCAGTTTTAAAGAACCTGATTGGTAAAACAGAAGGTAGCTCGGAGTATTCGTAATCCGACTGACGCGGTTGTTGCCTGGGTTGAGGCTCTAAAAACCATCCGAGCTATCGTCCTTGTACTTTGATATTGAATATCAACAGACGTCAGAAGAACAAGGTATCAGTGAAAGACATGAAACGTTACACTTAGAGCTCTGGCATCAGATGATAGGTTAAAAATACTAGAGTGTAGCTTGAAAACAACACTGGCAAACTTCCAGTCCTATCATGTGCCAACTGGCAAACTGCAATATTCGGCAATGGATATTAGGAGTGAAAAGAAGGAATCCAGATTGGCGAAGTAGATCGAAAGTATAAATAGGACCATACTGTTCTGGAAAACTTCGACTATTCAATACCACTTAACAAATCCAGATCTATTAACCACTCATCTCAACTCTAAAGGCGCCTAAACGTCTCCCCAAACGCCCTCAACAAATCAACACACCGAAACCACTCATCCCAAACCAACCAACTGAGAGAAAAGATGTGTAACTGGGATATCTATCTCTGGAAGTGCAACTGCATCACGCTGGCACTTAAAGAGTCTTGCCATGCTCGCCGTCACGGAAAAACCGCCAACTGCAACCAGATCCAACAGGTTCGGGAAGGATGGGTCTATCCTCAGGATAAAGCCTGCAAGGACCACCGGGGGGATCCAAACCTCTATTCCAATGGACCAACTGTTACGTGGAGGGATATAGAGTCGGATGCTTATCAGATAGCTAAGAGAAATGCTAATATGGGGCTGTTTAATACCACGGTGGAATGAATGAATGGGAATGGGGAATGGTTGCGGGAGGGACCTAATATCTGGGCTGCTCATCATTAGAGTTTTGTTAAGAAATATTTGACCATGTCCCTGCCATAATGTTATGGCATTAATTACGAGTATCTTTGTTGCTATCATTAATACAAAGACTTTTTAACCACCCCAAGGATATTAACCATGGTGAATTCGCATGCAGTGAGAAAGTAGCACTGCATTTGGGTTATGTTGGAGTGTGCTTGTCTAGTTTCTTGCGTATCTCCTCGTTAATACTTTGCATTGCCTTCACCAAAGGCATGACATTTCTATTCCCTCTGCAAAGTAGAGTCGATTGGACACTCAACCGTTCAAGTGCTTTAATATCTGCCATATAAAGGTGAGGATCTTCAGCTCGCAGTATAGTATTGGCCAGATAGGCAAATGCGACGAAGCAGCGGTATGCGCCGAATAACGCTGTCATTGTTACTCCGTAGGGGTAGATCACCAACAACCGGTTCAAAGCTGCGATAAGACGACGAGCTGCGTCTTCAACAATGGGAGAGTCTGGGATATCTAAATCGGTTGTTGGAAGCTTGGGCGAGGTTGAGTTGAGAAGAGCCATCTTGCGGAACATGTAGATGATGGAGGTGTAGCCTGTTAGTATGACATCGGCCACAACCCAGACGTCCCGTTGGTTGTCTTGAATACCTTCCATCCATTCAATCTGTTGCTGAGTCAGTCAAAGTATTGATTTGCATATTTGAACATCTTACCAACTGCCACTCGGTAAAGATTTGCTGCATCTCACGACACAGATCCTCAGTCTTGGCCACGATCTCGGTTTTGGTGGTATTCACAGGGTCATCCAGCATGGCGAAAAACCGCGCAATGATAAGACTGACCCGTGAGCTGGCCAAAAATGCGATTGTCTGCATGCCTTGCGGCAAAGGCCCTGAATCAGGGTCCAACCACGGCAGATTGACCTTCCAGATGTTGTTGGTGATGACCGGAGGCGTATTGAGAATGAGGCGCCAAAAGAGATCAATCTGAATGACCTCCCAGAATCCTCTTCTCTCGTTATCGCAAGTTGCTTCACTGAAAAACGTATGGTCTTCGTCCGAGTCCAGCTTGTGGAGGTTGAGGATTTGGCAATATTCGCATGCATGCTTGAACATCTTCCAAGCAAGATCGTAGTCGAAGAACTCAGCAGCTACACGACTCTATGAACCCGTGAGATTGAGATACTAGACGTATGAATGTGCAATGGTGACTTACTGTAAAAAGAGCAGCAATCAGATCTGGCATGGTTCCTGACGCTTCTCGCTGCCAACTTGGGATTGCGCGAAGACATCCTAGATAACTTGCATTCAAGTACCCTAGACTATCAGCTGAGGTAGCATTGCTGGCCTTTAAAGTGCAGCCATGATACATGATGCTGTAGTATATAACGAGGATAACTGGATCCACGTGGATGTGTGGCATATTGATGATGTCGGGGATCAATTCAATAATCCGCCTGTCGACAAAACTCATGAACATACAGAGAGGCAT
Organism: Fusarium verrucosum; assembly: GCA_013623715.1. Taxonomy (NCBI): domain Eukaryota; kingdom Fungi; phylum Ascomycota; class Sordariomycetes; order Hypocreales; family Nectriaceae; genus Fusarium; species Fusarium verrucosum. The sequence goes on along the minus strand of JABFFJ010000458.1, from coordinate 18,366 downwards.
ATGCTCAAAGTAGTCTCAAAAGGGTTAGCTAAAATGAGTGAGTGATTGTACAAGGGGAAACATACTATCAACCCAATTCTTGGCCAAGTCTGCAGGAATGTCTATGGAAGTGGTTATGGAGGTGGCCCCAAAGGACCTCCTCCTCAGTTCTTGGACATGATCGACTGCATCCTTCAGAACAGTCATGGCGTCCATCCCACGACCAGGATTATGAGGCGTCACAGTGCTGGACTCATTACCAGGAGTGGTGCTGAAAGCCACGGGGGATAATGAGGTTTCAGAGCCATCACCAGAGGGAGTTTGTAAAGACTGGCTGTTGGTTGATGCAGAGCTAGCCCCATTCTGTGCCTCGAGGCGTTGTAAGCGATCCAGGATAGTAGAGAGGGCAGAATTAGAGCCATCTGCCGAGCTGCAAAAGAGTCAATGACCAATACTCAACAGTATCAAAACAAGGCTACTCACAGGGCTGGGTCGATCAATGGCCGCGCAGACCTCCTCTTGACCCGAACAGGATACACACATTCCAGATCCTGAGTCTTGCACCGACCACATTGTGGCATCACACGATTGCACCGGACTTTACGTTCTTTGCATCGTGTGCACTTGGAGTCATATTAGAACGATGTAGCTTGGCAATGAGGAGACGGTGAGCTCACAGAGAGACGATTTAGTTGATCCGATCCGGACACGACGGAACTCGACATAGCATCGGAGACCGCGATCCGATATCTGAGAAAACGAAAAGTCCGAGATGAATCTAGATAATAATGAGATCAGATGTTGGAGCGGAGAATCGGTCTTAACTACCCCCGCACTCGACGACTAATACGGAGAAACGCCACGTAAAATTAAGCTATCGAAAAGAACAATACGATGAGAAAAGCCACAGGGGTACAGCAAACTCAAAACTAGTCCCCGACGGACTTGTTTGCCCAGGTTATGGGGAGTTTACTCGATGGGGAGGACAAAGAAGCAGGGGCCGCCACTTTAGCTGGGGTTACCCTTTAAAGTATATTTACGAGAGTTTTGAGCCAAGAGTCCGAAAGTCCGAGCCAAAACTGGGGTTATTACCTGGACTCTCGGGGTTTCAGAGTCCGAATAGCTTCAACGATCCACTGAACTGTGGGAATGCCGACATAGACGAAATGGGGCTGCACGGTATGTACATGTTAAGTTTTCTTTGTCTTTGACTCATGTGGAGTTGTAATGAATACTTAAATCTCTTCATTGAGATCTTTTACATCAAAACAATCTCCATGTTCTTCAGTTCTGCTCCAAGCCATTTCTGTGATCATAATTGGTCTCAATCCCAGCATCACCATTCCTCTTACACAGAGAACACCGTCAATTACGATCGAATATTTTGAAAACTCGAAAGATAATCCATCATGGCAACCAGTCCCCAGCTCAGCTCTGGGGCTGGTGACTCTAAGCCATTCTACCATAACGACATCGGCTCAACATGTTCAACCCACGTCTGCACTGAGAAGAACACCGAAGTTCCCATGCCTGAAGATGAAGAGGATCACCACAACGAACAAGTCTTGGAGCTCGCTCGAGAACTCACCAGGCGATCCAGCGCAGCACCAGGGACTCTCTTCCCTCAAGCCAGCGGCCCATTGAACCCCAGCAGTTCAAGCTTCAACGCCAAAAAATGGGCAAAGGCATTCTATGAGTTGCGAACCGATACATCAGAGGGAAACCCGCCTAGGACGACTGGTGTTGCATTTCGGAACTTGAACGTGTTTGGCTTTGGCTCAGATACCGATTTCCAGAAGAGCGGTGGAAACATTTTCCTCGAAGCTGGAACTATGGTCAAGAAGCTTTTGCACGATAAACAACGAAGAGTCGACATCTTGCAGAATCTGGAGGGTGTTGTTCACAGCGGAGAGATGCTGGCTGTGCTTGGTCCTCCAGGTTCAGGCTGTTCGACCTTTCTCAAGACAATCGCCGGAGACACACACGGATTCCATATCGACAGCAACTCGGAGATCAACTACTCCGGCATTCGTCCCGAAGAAATGCGAACAGCTTTCCGTGGCGAGGCGATTTACACGGCCGAAGTTGACCACCACTTTGCGCACCTCACGGTAGGCGATACGCTTTATTTCGCGGCTCGAGCTCGCTGCCCGAAGAACATCCCTGATGGAATCACTCGACGCGAATACGCAGAGCATCTACGAGATGTCACGATGGCCATGTTTGGTATTTCTCATACCAAGAACACCCGCGTGGGAGATGACTTTGTGAGGGGTGTTAGCGGAGGCGAGAGGAAACGTGTGACGATCGCAGAGGCAGCTTTGAGCTATTCGCCGCTTCAATGTTGGGATAATAGCACAAGAGGTCTTGACAGTGCTAATGCGCTTGAGTTTTGTCGGACGTTGAGAACGCAGGCTGATGTGATGGGTTGCACATCTGCTGTGGCTATCTACCAGGCGTCTCAAGATGCTTACGATGTAAGAGAGGATATTGTATGGGACGTTCGTTAGCTAACCATGTTACAGGTGTTTGACAAAGTCCTCTTGTTATACCAAGGCCGACAAATCTTCTTTGGCAAGACGACAGAAGCAAAGGCATACTTTGAAGGCTTGGGCTTCGTCTGTCCCGAACAGCAAACCACAGCCGACTTCTTGACCTCCATGACAAGCCACCAGGAACGAATCATCCGCGAGGGATACAAAGACAAAGCACCAAGATCACCAGACGAGTTCGCCCAAGTCTGGAGAGACAGCATCCATCGACAACAGCTCCTCACCGAGATGAACGACTACATCGAACGACATCCTTTCGGCGGCGAATACTACGAAAAGTTCGTCGACTCCAGAAAGAGAGACCAATCCAAGTCTCAGCGCATCAAATCGCCATTTACGCTATCGTACATGGAGCAGATGCGACTCACTCTAGGTCGAAGCTGGGTGATGCTCAAAGCTGACCCTAGCGTGACGGTTACTCTTCTGTTGTGTAATCTAGTCGAATCTCTTGTCATCGGAAGCATCTTCTACAACTTACCCGAAAACACTGGTGCATTTCTCAAGCGTGGACTACTCATCTTCTTCATCCTCCTCATGAACGCATACAATAATATCCTGGAGATCATGACACTCTACGCCAAACGAAATATCATCGAGAAACACGCACGATACGCCCTATATCATCCAAGTGCCGAGGCTCTTTCATCCATGGTTGTAGATTTACCGTACAAAATCTTCAACACGATCATGATGAACACGACTATGTACTTCATGGGTCATCTTCATCGGGACGCTGGTAACTTCTTCTTCTTCCTCTTGGTTTCCTTTGCGACAACGTTGAGTTTCTCAATGCTCTTCCGTCTTATTGCGTCTCTCACAAAGACCATTGCTGCAGCATTGGCTCGTGCCTCGATTATGCTCCTCGTTATCGCTCTCTACACAGGTTATGCAATTCCACCTCAGTACATGCCTGCATGGATTGGATGGATCCGCTGGATCAACCCGACTTTCTATGGTCTCGAGAGTCTTTTCATCAACGAATTCGGTGGCAGAACATACCCTTGTTCTGACTTCGTACCCAGTGGGCCTGACTATTCAAACATCTCACCGTTTTCGCAAGCCTGTGCTATCCAAGGCTCTGTCCCAGGAGAGAGCTTTGTTCGAGGCTCTGCGTATCTCTTATCAGCATACGGTTATGTCGATTCCCACAAGTGGCGCGATTTCGCAGTTGTCATCGCCTTCACGGTTTTGTTCATGGGTCTGCACTTGTTAGCTACCGAGACAATCGCCTCTGAGCGTTCCAAGGGAGAGGTTTTGGTGTTTACTCGCAAGGAGATGAAGAAACATGCTGGAAAGGTTGTGGGTGATGAAGAAGCGGGTGTTGTCAGCGGTACACAGCTCGCGACTGGTAATGGCAATGACGAGGTCACAGATGTTGAAGAGCAGACCTCGGTATTCCACTGGAGAAATGTCTGTTACGATGTCAAGATTAAGGGAGAAACGCGTCGCATTCTGGACCACGTTGATGGATGGGTGAAGCCGGGTACTCTCACCGCGTTGATGGTAAGTGATAAACCACGACAAAACGTATCATTGCTAACATCTGGTGATAGGGTGCATCGGGCGCTGGTAAGACCACGTTGCTAGACGTCCTCGCGAGTCGAGTCACAATGGGCGTCGTAACAGGCCAGATGCTTGTTGACGGAAAACTACGAGATGAATCCTTCCAACGCAAAACCGGCTACGTTCAGCAGCAAGACCTTCACGTCCACACTCAGACCGTCCGCGAGGCCCTCAACTTCAGTGCCCTTCTTCGACAGCCAGCCAGGTATACTCGCCAGGAGAAACTCGATTATGTGGACACCGTGATCGACCTTCTTGATATGCAGGAGTACTCTGATGCCATCATCGGCGTGCCAGGCGAGGGTCTCAACGTAGAGCAACGCAAGAGGCTTACTATCGGCGTTGAGCTGGCTGCACGACCTCAGCTGTTGTTGTTCTTGGATGAACCTACTTCTGGACTCGATAGTCAGACGTCTTGGTCTATCTGCAACTTGATGCAGAAATTGACCAATAACGGTCAGGCAATTCTCTGCACCATCCATCAACCCTCGGCAATGCTCTTCCAACGCTTCGATCGCCTGCTTCTTCTGTCCCGCGGAAAGACCATCTACTTTGGTGACATCGGTAGAAACTCCCAGATTCTGGTCGACTACTTCGTTCGCAACGGAGGACCGGAATGTCCAGATGGTGTCAACCCTGCTGAGTACATGCTTGAAGTCATTGGAGCTGCCCCTGGTGCCCACACGGAAATCGACTGGCCCGCGGTCTGGAGCAAGTCCCGCGAGCATGAACAGGTTCAGCAGGAGCTGGAGCGACTGGCAGCTGAAGGAAACCCTCATGTTCATCAAGACGAATCTCGCGATGGAACAGAGTACAATGAGTTTGCTGCTACATCATTGGTGCAGTATACACAGGTTACCAAGCGGTTGTTTCAACAATACTGGAGAAGCCCTGGATACATCTACTCCAAGGTCATCTTGTCTGCAGGCGCAGTAAGTATGGCCCTACTCGTATCATCAGTAGATACCCACTAACCTCTGGAACAGTCACTCTTCATCGGCTTGTCATTCCTGAACGGACACAACACCGAACGTGGCCTTCAGAACCAAATGTTTGGCGTCCTCATTTTTCTCACTATCTTCACCCAGGTCATCCAGCAGATGCTTCCCGATTACGTGGCCCAGCGCACAATGTACGAAGCACGCGAGCGACCCTCCAAGACATACTCTTGGAAAGCCTTTATGGTTTCGACGATTCTGGTGGAAGCCGCCTGGAACTCTGTAAGACGCCATTCTCTATTACTTGTAAGACTTGAAAGGCACGTTGCTAATATGATATAGCTCATGGCTGTGCTCTCGTTTGTGTGCTGGTATTTCCCGACGGGAATGTACCGCAACAGTTATCCAACCGATACGACAGACGCTCGGAATGTCACCGTGTTTTTGTTCGTCTGGATGTTCTTCATGTTCACCAGCACGTTTGCGCATATGATCATCGCGGGATTTGAGACAGCCGAGGTTGCTGGAGGACTCGTCACTCTGATGATGATCATGATGTTCTCCTTCTGCGGGTAAGTCCCTCATATCTAGTTCCTAATGACAATCACTAACTTGTGGTAGTATTCTCGCAACACCAGAAGAACTCCCCGGTTTCTGGGTCTTCATGAATCGAGCATCACCCTTCACATATGTCGTAGAAGGCCTCATGGGCACAGCAATGGCCAACGCAGAAGCCGGCTGCGAACCGAACGAGCTGATCAGCTTCAAAGCGCCCAACGGTACAACATGCGGCGAATACATGAAGTCGTACCTGTCCGACGTGGGCGGGTACATTGTCAACTCTACTGCGTCGGAGTGTCAATACTGCACTATCTCAGGCACCAACAGGTTTTTGGAGAGTAAGAGCATGAGTTATGATAATCGCTGGAGGGACTTTGGGTTCTTGTGGATTTATTGTGTGTTTAACATTGCGGCGGCGTTTGGCATCTACTGGGTGGTTCGTGTGCCCAAGAACAAAAAGGCGAAGAAGGACTAGACGAGGATGTTGTATCTTGTACTAAAAGGTTGGTGGAGATGTGAGATAGAGTGTTTTATTACCTACATACATAGACATAGACATAGGGTCTGAGGTATGGCTCGATTAAGCTATTGGACTCCTCGGACTCTTCTTCGATCGTATTATGGAACGCATTAATCTCGGCAACGCTCCTCGTAACATCATCAAAATCCCGTACGTTTACGTGTTCCAATCTTTGTAGGAGCGCCTAGCCCTGAAAAAACTGGCAATATCCTCCTACTTTAGTCAAGAATGTAGCGGAATGGGCTATTTGGTGTTTAGGGCGCCTGGATTTATTTGGTTGGCCACCGTTCTTTGCTGGGAAATCGACCAACAACGATGCAAGGGCACATGAACTCTGTCAATAATGAGACTCTGTGGGAGAAAGTGGCAAAACACAGGCTCAGGGTATTTAAGAGAAGCTGAAGCCACAGGGGACACCAGTGATGGCCGTGGTCCCTCCAGCAAGATCGTAACATCATGAGCCTGGACAGTAATGAGGCTTTGCGCTTTTTCTGGAGAGTCAGTATAGATTTATAACGGCGTAAGTTAAGGTGTAAAGGACTACTTACCGTATTCTGAGCATGATCCCCAATATCTCTCTCTTGCGTCTAGCAAATGCTGGATCTTTGCCACGCATGCCTCAAAGTGCCAATGGCTCTACGAATAAGGCGCGCCACGTATCGTCGATCAAAGACCTGTCTAGAATATAGCTATATAGGCTATTGAACCATAAAGATTAGGCATAATCTCAAACAAGTCTTGCGTGAGGCCCTAATGCATGAAAGTAGCTCATCGTCGTGACTGGAGCCTCGATGTTCACGATGCAGGGGCTCTTTTCGACCCAGTCGGAGAACTCCAATTGTAATGATCGTGCTAATCTCCCCTTAAATGGTAAAATGCGACATCTTTGCGGAAGCTCATTAAAGCTCATTGCTTCGGTAGTTGCGGCTCTACTCACACATACATACACTCCATCGATGTCAAGTATAATGTGTATATCAGTGCGTAGGTGCCTTTGGCCCAGCTACATGGATCCTGAAGTGTATGCATAATTTGTTCTGCTTTACTGCCGCCTGTTCTGAATGACGAGATGGAGAGTCTGGTACTCAGTGTTCTTTGTCTCTGTATGCACCCATTCGCCTCGAGCTGGATTGGCCACGACACCCACCCGCTGTGACCCAAATGATCGAGAATGTGATGATATCTATGGCTAAACTTGCACTGATGCGAGTCTATAGGCCGCCGTGGAACTGTGGAGATGATTGCTTCGCCTCTTCTGATATAGATGTTGCAGCCTACTATTCATTCAAGGACAACCCTGCTTGTGAGTAACATCAAGTCCGGGGAAGATGGCTGTCAAGGTCGTAAGACTTAGTGTAGGACAACGAAGCATGGACTTCAAGATTAAAACCCTGTCGATTAGCGGAGATGCCCAGTTGTCTCTGTAGGCCCCCAGCTCATTGATGTGAAGTTGGCAGTGTTAGACGGAGGTCCACTTAAACTCGCAACAACATGGGAGCAGGTTGGTCCAAGAGCGAGCTGAATATTGAACAGAAACGCAAGCGCTGACATTGACCATGGGCCCTTGCCATGCTCTGAGGTGTCGGGAAGATGATGTATAGCTAACAGGCTCCATATACATAAGGAGAGATTGTTCTTTACCACTGTTGGCAATATCACCGTGATAAAGAGATGGAGGGTTGAATGCCGAGTATGGAGGTTTCTCGGGATGAGAGCATGGCATCCACTAAGCCTTCCGTCATTATCAACAAGCGTCCGAGGCTTAGAAGATAGCGATTCTCCCGAAGATAAGCTACTTGAACTATCTCCAACTATGTCAGGAAGGGCACAGCAGGGCGAGAGCTAAATGCCCTCACGCGGAGTTAATACCGCTAGCTCGCCGTGTTGGAGAACAGACCATGACTTCGCTAGTTCTTACCCTGCTATATCTCAACTATTAACTTTTATACGCTCACTATGTATGGAGGGAGATACGCTGGTCTATCCTCCTGGGCGGGCGACAATGGCCAAAGCTCGGGCTGTTGAAGTGGTTGCAGCACAGATCAATAAGCCTTACGTACACCATGCCACGATCACGACATTATACCCAACTTGTGGCCTTTTCGATTCAGTAAAGAGAGTTAAACGTAATAATCAGGCGCTATCACGGCCTCCAAGCCGATGCGGGCGTCTTCCTTAGTAGCTCGGGAACGGCTCGGCTAGTGAGCATCATTCCAGGATAAGTACTCCTCAAGCCATACATGCCTCTACCGTTAAACGCAAAAAGAGGCTGAAGTTTCGTGAATTTCAACGTGTGTAGTTCACTTAATACCCTATTGGCTCGTAAACGCCCTCATCAACGTCTGCATGCCACCCGCATAAGATGGCTTGAGGGGGATCGTCGGCATCAGAGTTGAGGCTCTGGCAGGTACAGACATATCTCCAAGTCAAGAGGCATTTTTGGAGAAGGGGTACATACGCACTTAAATTTCAACCTAACAAATGATACCTGCCATTACAGGCAAGGAGCTTATATTTTAGTTGCGGCGTGGTACCAGGGTCGGGAGCGAATCCGTACTGATATCGGTCGAGATCCCGATCATGTGATCATGTGATAATCTGAAATTGATTGTTCGATATTCTGTATCTGGATGTAGCTCCTGTAAAGGAAATTGTGGCTTTATTTATCATCATTGGGTAATGTTTCAAGTTGGAGGCGTTGACCCGGTGTCGTAGGTATGCATGCTCAGTATCAGAGATTAGTGTCAAACTATTGAAGTTGGAGATAACCACCAATTTCGCAATTGGATGTTCCCCAAAGAAAGAGACGTTGACTCTAAAATATCGGTAGAGACCATATTTAACATGAACAAGAAATACTTGATCAAGGTAATAGCTAGAGTGATGCTCGCTATCTTCTGAGCATACCACCGAGGACTCATCCAGTGTTGAGTATGATACAGAGTCACCAGCATTACACTCAATAGTCTGATGACATTGACTTGACCGAAGCACCCGATCGGACTAGATAATGTTGAAAGTCTAAACATCTTGGTCAATGCTGCGCATATCATGGAAAGCTAGGGCGTGTCCCGTCTATAGTTGCCGATTTCTTAGTCCTCTCGGCCAAGAAGTAGTCTAAGAAGAGCCATGGGCCAGGCCATATCGCCATCCATACCACTAACAGCCATAGCGGAAGGCGCTGTATTAATTATTCGCCTCAATCCAAGATACAAAGGGGATGAACTTTGGGGGCAAAGCAAACAACAAATTGATCTTTTGTTCAGTTCGAAATAAATACCCCGAATGGGTAATTTGAAGTGTTTGCTTGTCACGATCGATAAATCAAGGTTTGCCATGTGCTGTAATGCTGGAGGAGCCGAGTAATCACGGAAGCTGACTGTGCTCTATGATTGGTGGTCAAAGTCTTCTAGACTGCAAACATGGTGTATTCTATTGGAGTCCTTGGAGAAGGGCGAGTCGAAGTGGTTGCACCTCTGCGGAGATACCGTGAGGAGCTGAGACTGTGATGGTGGGAAGCTGAGGGGGATGTGAATGTATTGTTTGTGATTGTGATTGTTATCGTTGAAGGGAAGGGATTGGGACCCGAGAACATGGTCGAGGGAGGATGATAAGGGAGACCTGACCTGACAGAGGTGAGTGATTTTGCGTAGTGATACTGCGGGCATGCACCTTAGATAAATACCCTATCTACACTGGGTCTATGTGGACTCAGTGGAGAGATGGACATATTTGTCGATAAGCGAGAGTGGAATCTTGAATCTTGGATCCTAATACATCACCTACTTGCAATGAATTACTGCATTTGTATACCACACCAACTTCTAAGAGAAAGAAAGAAACCCCTCACTCCATCACATGCCCGACGCCAGTCTCACAAACACTCGAACCAACTCCAATTCCCCAGGTCTAGACCAGCACCAAACCAATTCAGGGCAGAGTTACCGTATGACTATCTGCCCAAAACCTGGGGTCAATAGTCAATTGGCTGCAACATGACAACACTGAGTGATTTTGACAGCCAATTGCATCACAGACAAACACACCACATTCCCTGTCTACAAGCACTAATCGAATGCCGATACAGGCTCTCCCCAGACAATCTATCCACTGTAGTCGGTGGATCCGAGAGCTTTCCCCGTGGGGAAGACCCCGGTCGTCTCCAAGACCCAGCCCAGATTGCCAGGGCCTAGACCACGTCGGTGTTGGTTGCAGGGGACAAGCTACCTAACAACGAGATAAGCTCCTACATACGACACCATGCACGTACTACCCAACAAGACTCTCAGCTGTTATCGCTGCTTCTGCTCGACACTATATAATGCGGCTGGAATCCACCCGTTCCTGTCTTTCTTTCCTCAGACCTTCGTCTCCAACATCTCCTCCCTTCTCCTCTCCATCACATTCCTCTCATCCATTCTTATCTAGGCTGGTTTAAACCGCCTTATCACATTCACAATGTCAGACGACGAAAAGAGGCAAAACTCAGCCTCCAAGGCCAGTGCCGTCGGAGGCGATGCCTCAAGCATCCAATATCTCGACGATGATGGCATGGGCCATCTCCATCGTCGCCTAAATAACCGTCAGATCCAGCTCATCGCCGCTGGTGGCTCTATCGGAACGGCCCTCTTCATCTCCATCGGTGGCGGTCTCGCAAAGGGTGGCCCCGGCAGCCTTCTCATCGCCTTTACTCTCTACTCCCTCGTCCTTGCCCTCGTCAACAACTCGATCGCCGAGATGAATACATATATGCCTGTCGCTGGTGGATTCGTGCGTCTTGCTGGCTACTGGGTTGACGATGCCCTGGGCTTCGTCGCTGGCTGGAACTTCTTCCTCTATGAGGCTCTTATTATTCCCTTTGAGATTACTGCCTTGACCTCTGTGATTTCCTTCTGGAATCCCGATGCTCTCAAAGCTGGCCCAACCGCTGGTATCTGTGCTGCGGTTATTATCTGCTACGGGTAAGTTTGACCTCTTGTCTTGATCAACTACCTAAACTTAAAACTAACCATTACAGTCTCCTCAACGTTCTTGCCGTGCGATTCTATGGTGAATCCGAGTTCTGGCTCTCTGGTGGAAAGCTCATCTTGATCTTCCTCCTTTTTGCCTTCACCTTTGTCACCATGGTCGGAGGAAACCCCCAGCACGATGCCTACGGCTTCAGACATTTTTCCAACCCCGGTTCCTTCACCACATACCTCAGCCAAGGCGATAAGGGCAGATTCGAAGGTTTCCTTGCTGCCCTCTTCAGTGCCGCCTTTACTGTTGTCGGCCCTGAGTATATCTCTATGGTTTCAGCTGAGGCCCAGCGACCTACCTTCACCATCAAGAGCGCCTTCAAGACCGTCTACTACCGATTCTGCATCTTCTTCATCGTTGGTGCTCTTGCTGTTGGAATCGTCTGTGCCTACAACGACCCCAAGCTCGTCGACATCTACTTCGGCGCTGGTGGCACTGGCAATGCTGCTTCTTCCCCATATGTCATTGCCATGACCAACCTCGGTGTTAAGGGTCTCCCTCACCTTGTCAACTTCCTGATCCTCACATCCATCTTCTCTGCCGGCAACACCTACACCTACTGCGCTACCCGAGCCCTCTACTCTCTGGCCCTTGAGGGTCGCGCCCCTCGATTCCTGCGATACTGCAATAAGTCTGGTATTCCCGTCTACTGCTTCTGCGTCACCATGCTGTTCCCGTTCCTGTCCTTCCTTCAAGTTGCCAACGGCTCAGCCAAGGTTTTGGGTTGGTTGATCAGTATTGTCACTGGCGGTGGCTTGATCACCTTCATGATAATGTCCATCACATTCATCAACTACCACCGCGCTTGTGTTGCTCAGGGCGTTGATCGTAAGGCAGAGCGACCCTACTATGGATACTTCCAGCCCTATGGCGCCTACATCGCCCTGGCCGTCCAGTTCGTCATCGTTCTCGTCTACGGATACTACGCCTTCCGACCCAAGTTTGACGTTGAGGTCTTCTTCCAGAACTACTCCATGCAGATTCTGGCTGTTCTCCTCTTCTGTGGCTGGAAGGTCTTCAAGCAGACCAAATACATCAAGCCTCACGAGGTTGACTTGGTCTGGGAGCGACCGCAGATTGAGGCGTACGAGGCTACTTTCACTGAGCCTCCTGTTGGTTTCTGGCACGAGATGGGCGAGCTGGTTATGCCTTGCGTCTTCAAGAGAAGCAAGAGGACTTCAGAAGTTTGAAGACGTGGATGTTTCCATTAGATGTATTTCTTAGCTTGAACATGACTAAATGATATCAATACTTTAATTAACATTACAAAGTCAGTTTTACTCGCTCTTGTGGTGCTTGATGCGACATTTTCAACTTGCTGTCCTGGTGCTCTGACATCGTAATCGACAACCTATTTAGTCTTCCAATCGCGGTATATCTTAGGGTAGCCTGGTCCTTGAGGCTGATGTTTGGGTACCTGAGAAGAACGATTGCTGTGGTGAGACTAGCGACTCCACCGCCCTTCAATCCTTAGCTATTCCTCTCAGTCCTTCATGTCCAAACCTCTGGATATATTCATAAAAGATGGCCGTGTCATACATAGCGATGCCCTGTAGATAAGCCGAAGTCTTTGCCTCTTCACTTCCAATGAGCTTAATCGTCCTCCTTGACAGGGCAATAATCTCTGGGGAATATTTAGTAATACCGAGCCACCTTCTATCGTCTTCAGGAATACGTTCAAATGCATCAGCCCATAGACAGTCCCATCTATCTAATGCATATAGTAGAATTAGGGGATAGTCGGGTGATACTATTGCTGTGCGACAGTGAAACATGTGGCGCGAAAGACCTGGAGAGAATAAGTATTCGCAAATTAATACAGTACTGAGTCAAGACGTACTTAAGCAGAGATAAAAGAGATCAGACGTATGCAATCTTCCAAAAGACTCCTTTATCACGGGTGTCCATTCCTCGGTAAGTATTCCTGCTACTGCTTCGTTGAAGCTGGAAGGATATGATCTGCTCAATCTCTGTGCCCTCTCGTGAAAGGCGATGCTTGAATCAGCCTCCCAGATGTCGTTCGCGCAGGGGAGATATCCAGTCATCTCTTTTGCTGTCATTATAGGTGGATTATTACAGAACAGAGCTAGCAGTGAGTCATTGATAAAAGTCCATGTCACAACTCTGATACACGTTTCCCGATGAACAAATGCTTCCCAGCTTTCATCAGACAGGTGCTTGAGACCTACCATGCCTGATTTTCTCAACATTGCGACGAGGGTTGGTATGCGCTTGCTAGCAATTCTGCGACGAGCTTCGATGTGATTCGCGCTGCCTTCGAGGGTGTTCATCAGGACTGCAGCTTGACATATCTCTAGCATGTGGCGTGATGTTACTGGAGTGATATCTTGATCCTCTAGTCTCTTGAGCTCCTTGTAGATATACTTTTCAGCCAACTCGAGTAAAGAAGTAGTGAGAAATGAGGAAGCTGATTGATCTAGGCATTCAAGATATACAGTTCCAGTCAACACCACGGCAAGAAGCAGGTGGAGTGCTACTTTATTTGGGTCAAATGTTGGCCAGTGGATTGTGTCTTTGTGGTAGTGTCTTCGACGGAAGAAGAAGATTAAAACGGTTTGAAAGTGAGAAGCCGTAAAGAAGCCCTTTTGATAGCTTTGGTCAAATCCTGGCTTGAGATGAGGTTTGTCGGTGGCCAAGTCTTGAAGGATGTTTGATAACGTGACTACTCGTGTTGAGAGAGTGTCAACCGATGTAGCAGCACTACCGAAGATACTGGAGAATGGCGAAAGATTGTTCTCAGTAGTTCCATAGTCCTGGGGCTCATCGAGAAGCATATCCGACAAGTCCAAGAGGAGAAATCTTGGGTCAATTGTACCCAAAACCCCATCAGTCGTCTCTGTCTCACGCTGTTTCCAAGCCGGCATTTCCGAAGTTCTTTCCGGTTCAGCAGCAACAGTAATATCCATAGAATTATGAACAGGGTTACTAGCCATCAGGAGAAAAGAAAGGCTCAAACGGTCATCTTTAGGCACTTGAGCTGGTTTGGTGGTAGATCGATGAGAAGGGTCGTGGCAGAGTGCGCTGTAGGTGCAATTAATGTCGCGAGTAGAACATCGCGTGCAAGGGCATCCTGAATTGCAAGAAACTTTGACTCGAAAACAGTTATCGCAAGCTCGAAGCTTTCTGCCCCGTTTGGCCTGTGGTGGGAGAGGTTGGCCTTGTCGAGCGCTGCAAGAACGGGCATGACGACGAGCGACATCAGCTCTGCGGAAGGATTTCAGGCAGAAAGGGCACTCGTTTTGAACATTTGCAAGAGGCTTATTGCAAATCGGACACACAGAAGTTTGATACGGAGCTGCCATCTCGGTCGTATGTAATGTGTATGATTGAAAGAGGTTCAACTTGGTCATGTGGGAATTTTCCGAGGCAGACAAGCAATAAGTGGAGAGTTATGTGGTTAATTCCCGATGCGATCAACAACGTACATTAATAGCAGCGACACTTATTTCTCTCTTTTCTCTATCTTGAAAAGTTCCATATGATCATCTATTGGATGCCCAATTCATATCAATATGACTCGATTGCAATTGGCGAAATGTGAGTAGGAGCCGCATGGTACAACCCATATTGACTTACACTGTTCTCCAGCTGTAGTTCGACCTTTGGCTACCACGTCTTTCTCACCCATTCCCCAAATTTCTCTCCCAATACAAGGGTCAATCAATCATGTCGAGTATCAGAGAAGAAACAACTCCTCGAAGGTGGCTAAAGACGTTGCCCTTCACCCTCATCCAGCTTCATTAGCCGATGTGAAGCCAAACAGCCTCGTCGACTATGCCCTGTACGTAAAACCCAAAAGCATATCCCATCAAGGTGAACAGTTACTAATAATTATAAAAAAAAGAACTACCGTCGACAAGATAGCCAATTGGGCTCGCACCGGATCCCTCTGGCCCGTGACCTTTGCTCTCGCCTGCTGCGGTATCGAAATGATGCACGTCTCGATGCCACGTTACGACCAGGACCGCCTGGGCATCATATTCCGAGCATCTCCCCGCCAATCAGACGTTATGATCGTCGCCGGGACTCTCACAAACAAGATGGCACCGGCTCTTCGACAGGTCTATGATCAGATGCCCGAGCCGCGGTGGGTTATCAGCATGGGATCCTGTGCCAACGGCGGAGGTTACTATTACTACAGCTACAGCGTTGTTCGAGGCGTCGATCGTGTTCTTCCGGTCGATATCTTCGTTCCAGGATGTCCACCTACTGCTGAGGCTTTGATGTATGGGGTGTTTCAATTGCAAAGGAAGATTCGGAGTAGTCGGGCCTCAAGGATGTGGTATCGAAAGAAGTAGAACTAGGGCAGCAACTGGCAAACAATAATATCACATTGGTACATGGAATTGAGATATACAGGGACTGCTGTGAGATTTTGATCAAAACATGGTCGGAAAAAGAAATCGATCCAAATCAGCATAGTCGAAACTCGAGAGATCCCCAACCAAGTTGTTCAACCACCTCATATCATCCATCTCTTCAACAGGAGCCTCGTCCTGAACCTCTGTAAGTGGAACGATTGGAAATGTTTTTAATACATCACTTAAAGTCGACGCACACTTTTCCTTGCGACGCTGCTGCATCAGAATAAGCACCGACGCCGTGTTAAGCGCTTCTTTCGTTGCATTGGTATCATAAACCGTGGCAACGTTCTTCAGACATTGCATAGCATCCTTGAGCTGAGCTATTGACTCAACTGTGTCAATAGCTAATAGCACGCAGATAATTTGAAATGGGACATTGGCCATGTGGTGCCAAGGAGACCGCGCATCTAGAATCGCTTGCGCAGCTTCGATGCCTGTTCGAGTAATGGAGAGGATTTGATCGAGGACCTTTCCTGAGAAAGTGGTGTTCATCGACTGAAGTCGACGACAGAGACATAAAGCTAGGTTGGTTTGAGCCATTATTGAGGGCGGAACTGAATGCACTCGGTTCAGCACAGCCGACAAAGAGGCTTCAAGCTCAGAGACATCCTGTGTCTTATTCGGATCGAGATCCGTTGAGTATGGAAGCAACTCCATAAGCTCAGAGGTATAGTCTCCCTCTCTTGAACAGGGCATCTCCAGCGTTGAATTACATAGAATCGTTCTAGACCGACCCATGTCGAACGAGATCCATATGTTGAGATGCTCCGCGACAGCAAACAGCCTTCTCCGAAGTTCTGCGTCCACCTTTTCTTCTGTTACGGGAAGGACTGATTCGTGAGATGGTTCGCAATGCAAGCCAGCTGCTTCGAGCATATGCATGAGAACAGAACTCGCCATCCACGCTGTATGAGGAGTCCCAGCAAGTCTCAGATACACTACTCGAAGAAGCCATCCTGTGACGCTGGCGGCAGATGGGTCATCGGACATCTTTTGCTCAAGGATGAACCGCGCTGTTTCTATCAAGTCAAGTTCAACCGGTAGTGGCTCAACTTGTGAAAACAGGCACCCGATAGCTGCTATACCGCACAGGATAGCATCTTGAGACTGATCGTACATAAGTCCGGTCCATCTTCCTTCGATGGCCCGTAGAACGTTATCGCGATCAACGAAGCCATAAATTGTATCCATTTTTTGAAAATAGACTGTACTCAGACTCTCCATCTCTTCTTTTGATATCAGGTCCGTGATTGGTCTTGAAACAGGCACTTGGGATGTCCTCCGTGCTCCGAGGAAGGCATTCCAAGAGAAGGTGTGCATTCGAGGGGCATTTTTGGGATCCAATCTCAACGCCAATCTTCTTAGAAAGGCAGCTCCAGAGTTGGCCTCCAAAGACTGAAGATGATGAGGCGACGTTGCATGGTCACTTCTCGATGGTCTGGAGTCTTTTTCTGTATGAACTGGAGGCGATGGAAGAAGAGATGATGATTCATGAGTCTTTCTTCTCTTGCTCGCTGAAGTCTTGTACGTGCAGTCGTACTCGAAGCGGACACAGGCTCCGCAGGGCTGAGCGCCGTCACATTTCCGTTTTAGATCCCGGCATGTTTCACACGCCAATCTTGAACGTTTCCGACCTTGAGAAGACGCCATGGGGTCTCGCCTGTTGGTAATGAAGTGGAATGAAGGAAGGATTGAGGAGTCCAAGTTGGCCTATGGGATGGCATGTGAAGTGTAGTCGGTTCTTACGGCCCGAGCGGGTATATCGGTTATATCGGGGACCACGGCAATAACGGGGTAATTGAGATATCAGGGATATATAGTAGAGACTGTAGACTTGAACTCAGATATCCTTCTCAATGGCACTCGATCACTATAGAACCTCTTGATGGATGCTAATGGCCGTGGATCTGGGATTTTAATTGATATCAAGTTATAAACTAGGCGTTTATATTCTTAACCTCGGTGTCTCTTCGCAGAAGGTGGCTTTTGCGACTTGTTCCCGTTCTTCTTCCTTCTCCTCCTGTTCTTCTTCTTCTTCTTCTTCTTGTTCCCTAGAATCAGTCCATAAACAGCCTTCGCAATTCTCTGTATATGAAATTCGATATCAAAAGTATTCCCACCTTTTTTACGACGCCTGGTCCTAGAATGAGTCTCTGATTTGACAACCTTATTTTCCCGAACAGCCCCTGGAATGTTAGAGATATATTCATTAACACCCTTTGGAGCAGTAGGACTCTTTGAATCTTTAGGCTTCTCTAAATCAATCGCGTCTGCCCAAGTCTTCGACCACTGTGTATCAGTAATTTTGACCTTTTCTTTAAACATGTTTGAATCCAACTCCTTCATAATGCGTTTCACTGTGGGCGAAATGGTGTTGTAAAGAGCGACTATGTCCCCCCAGCTTGTAGCGTCCTGTTCATTCATGAAGAAAAAGTAATTTCCTTTGTTGGTCCATTTCATGGAGAATTGTATGTTGATACTATTTCTTTGGCCGATATAATAGGTGAAATCGTCTGTTGTTCGTGCCTTTTCTTTCAGGTGTTCGACGTAGAGATGTCCGTAGTTTCGAGGCGCGAATTTGAGGACGAGTGTCGATGGTTTGGGTGTATCCACAGTGATGATGCACCTGGCATACGACATGGTTGGATACGACCTTGTTTCTGATATGGTTTTGGTCTCTTTGGAAAAGTAGATAATGAAGGGATACAGTTTAGGAGTTAGGAGGGTAGAGGGGGAATACTATCGCGCTCTTTGCCAAATGTTTTGATTGGAATTGAGCCTTGCGGCTGAACTGGGGGGCCTCTCCTTTTGTATCTCACATCATCCAAGAGCTAAGTCGTTATTTTTGT
>JABFFJ010000457.1:0-13100 GCA_013623715.1 Fusarium verrucosum | reverse complement strand
TTAAATATAAAAGCTTTATTAACATAGGGCTCGAATATATGAGATCCTGTCTTGGGAGATTCCGTATAACGCCGCATCTAGGAAATCTTTCTTCTCTGTGTCTTGGATACGGTTAAATGTGGTGTCCAGCGGAAGCAAAGCCTTGACTACGTCAATGTCTCCTCTTATGCATGCGTGGTGTAAAACGGTCCCGATATTTATCCATGGTTGTGATCTCGGGCCCAATAACCTCGCCGTCATCTTTGTTTTCTTAACGCCGGTATAAGTGCACAGGAGCTTGATCGTCAAGTAAATCTCACTTTCTGTCATATAATAAGGGCAGAAGAAGTACAACGTCGAGAAAACGTCACTTTCTGTCAACATATAGGAATAGACATCAGGGGGCAAGAGAACAGAGATAAGCCGAACTGTCATGGGATCTGGAAGATTGAGGGCCAAGGCTTTAGCCATGAAAGTAGCGTCTTCCGGATTTTTTCTGATCAGGTCTTTAGTCATGACAATACGTACTATCTCTATATTTGCAGTTGAGATAGCCCATTGGATAACCTCCGACCCGAGTACAAAGCGGCGAGGTCGATAGAGGTCATCGCGATTTAACAGCAGCCAAATAGCGTCAGAATCTGAGCAACGAAGGGCGTTTTTGAGAATGTCACCATGAGAGTTGTCAAAGACTGAAAGTCGAGCCAAAAGATGCGGCTTGGATGGATGTCTCGTGTTCAAGTGAACAAACATTCGACATAGCCACTTGACTAGATGGTAGTCTAAGTCTTGTTGGATAAAAAGCGGCTCTATGTAGCGTAACAAGATCCAAAGCTTAGTGAAGGCTTGAACTCTACGTATGCCGTTATCCTTCGTGAGCTCATGTCGCAATAGGAGAATATGACCATGTGATAGCGCCCAGAACATTCTTTGTGATGGTAAATGAGAAATGCTCAATTTGGAAAGCCTCGATGTTTGAATAAACTTCTCAGGTACCTCCGCCAGGTCAGGTCCAAAGGTCGGATGGTCGAGGAGCCGATGCCATTCAGATACTGAAGGGAGATTTTCCAAGTGTGAAGTGTGTTGAATACAGTTTTTCTTTGCATAAGGTAACAAGAAGAATTCTCGTGTGTCCTCATTCTGATGACTCAAACTGGCCTCGGCAAGGACTGGTCCAATATCATGCCTCATAGGAGATCTTAGCCTCAGCAGCTTGCCGGCAACACTAGTCCCAACTTGATATTGATTCATAGTGCTCAGCACAACCTTTTGTGGCATCTTGTTGGCATCTATCTTTGGTATCACGTTCCTGGATACCCTCGTATCAAAGACGTTATAACTGAGATAGGTTACTAAGGTCTCTGCCATGGCCATATTTGCGTCCTCTTCAGTGAAGGTCCATTTTGCAGCATTCCGTGGTGAATTGAGACAAAAGCTGCGAGCGCTATGGTGAATAAACCGGACTGTGTCGTCTTCCTCATCAACCATTACAAGACTTCCACAGAACCTGAGGGCAGCATGGATGTTGCTAACATGTTGATCCGGGGTCCAGTCTGTCTGTCCAGCAGTGACGCTGACAGCTTCACGAAGCTGCTCCGTGGTCAAGAGTTGTCTTGCTCCAACTAGTAACTTGAAAATCCGTATGTGATGACCCTTGGAGTCATGTGAGTTTGCTTTGATGAGGTTTCGCTCGTATGTCTGTGTCAGATCGCGTGGAAGATTCTGAATTGCCTCACGAATAGCGCCGTCTGATATCTCAGAACAGATCGAATCGAGCTGCAAGGAAACCCACAAGAACCTATTTCAAGGTGGACAGTCAGAACAAAATTTCATGTAAGTTAAAAAATTGAGAAACTCACATCCCGCATGCTCCTTCGATAAGCTCCTGTTTGATGTTTTGAACAAGTAAGGGGTCGAGCGTAGTTAGTCGTCTATCCTGGACTCTATTCTCAACTTCAACTTGAATGTAGTCAGAGATGTCGGGATTATCTTCCGGGATAGACTCGTAATACTGGAATAATTGACCTTGCCATATTGTAATTTCTTCGGGAGTTCTGACTGATATGCAAAGCTTGTAGCCTTTAGGTCGTATGGCTGACAGACAGCGCAATACCGTTCGTTGCTCCTCCATGGAACACTCATCGAGGCCATCGAGGACGATATAGACGCGCCGGTCATGATGCGGGACCTTCATAAAAGTCTCCAAAAGATCATCTGTATCTAGCCGAGACATGACCTCCACAAAAATATGATCGAATGCGCTATCGTTCAAGAAGTTCTCTAGGAGCTGCCGAATAAGGGACCCAATTATTGCCCTAGAGGTGAGGGAATCCGGGATGTCGTGACGTGCAAAGAAATACAGAGTTATCGTCTGTTGCTCAAGATTCAGATCGTCAACTATGTTAGCCAGGAGAACCGACTTGCCAGCCCCCAATTTCCCGCGGAAGAGAATAGAATCATCGGCTTGGAGGTTCATTTTCCATTGTTGATACTCGCTGTACGATGATAGAATACGAGTCGTTCCTCGCTTGCGTGTTTGCTTCCACGTTGTTCGATAATCAACCTGCGAGCACGCATCTAGAAAGCGAATGCATTGGTTGATCTTTTGTCGATGCTGAAGATGTTCTGAACGATAAGATGTCAAAAAGCGGAATCTGGCATTTTCCCTAGCTTCGTCTTGAACTCCTTGGCTCAGCAAGAGATTCGCCTCCTCCTTGATAGACGCAGACCATGTATCGAGATCTGCCTGGAAGCCTTTCATATCAGGGTCGCTGATTGATGATGATAGTCGATTTAGCAGTGACTTTTGAGTCCAACAAATCGACTGGTAACAAATTCTAGTAACAACAATGAAGTACTCGCAAAGATAGCGCTGCAAGTTCTTTGACCTTGGATAAATGGCCGCCAGAGCTTGATATCGTGGTGCATTGCGGCCAATAGTCATAAACACGAGAGAGAGCTTTTCCAGATGTGCCAAGTATCCAGTTGCCACCTGAAATAAGTAGTCGATTATTAGCAGGAAATCAAAATGATTGTATCCAACTTTGGTCTCACATGAATAGTCATTCTCGCAACAGCCCAGACTCCACATGCAATCAGGTTCTGCGATCCACCAACAACTATATCGCCCAAGGCTGCGAATTGCTGGACGGCCTGAAGAATATTGGTCAATCTTGGACCAAAGCATCGCACGCGGCCATGTTTGCCAGTCGCTTTCTTGTCCATCTCTGCTGTGAAACGCATCACGTCTGACATGGTTGGTGCTGTCTTGGTAGCCGAAGCTCGCGATGCGTTGAATGCGAATTTCTGTTCAGATGTGAGGGCCGCTTCAAACTCCGAGACCGCCTGAGCGAGGCGAATCTCGGGCTTCAGTGGGGAGGCTTCTCGCAATATGAGTTCCATTTCCGAGTCATGTCGAATGGTAAGATTGGGGTTGATGTGATGAAATGTCAGCTTATTGAGGGGTACCAGGTGCGAATGCGACAGGGATAAGACTGACAAAACTCAGGCTATACTACTCCGGACAGATAAGGAAATAATAATGAAGAATGTAGTATTTTATTTCTAGAATTTAAGTATACTGTAATACCTTTGTAGTAATTAAGTAAAGTTAAGTAAATTTATATTATAAAACAAATACATGACTCGTTTATTTCTTATTTAGCAGCAATAACATATATCCCGCAGCTTGGGGATATATCTACAAGTTCCCTCTTATCATCAAGTCAGGCTGTACAAAGCCATCTGGGAGTTATAGGAATTTCGTGGGCCTGTAGTAAAGGGAAATGCGCCCTAGAATGGAATGGGAACTGACAATATAAAGTATGATAGAACAGATATTATCACTCAAGGTGTTGTAGCACTATCCAGAGCCTGACTGACCAGCGACTTGGAGTCCTCCGAGATATCAGCTTCCTTCAGAGCCGACAGCCGATCCAGCCAAATCTTCCATCTATCATTACAAAATCCCCTCCACCCAGCCTCATCTTTAAACTCTGCCAAGCTGGCACCTGGTTTGGCGACCTTGCCCTCAAACTGCTTCGCGTCTTTGCTGGCCTTTTCAAGAACATCAGAGGCATAAATCATCCAGACTGAAGAAGCTTTTAGGAGCGTAGGTGAGGTTTCCTGCGCAATCTTGTCGGTGGCGGGATCTTCAAGCGCTTCGCGTAAAGTCCAGATGGCGAAGAGGCTGAGGTCATCGACCCCGGCAGCGGTTGCCCGAGCGAAGAATCCGTTGATGTTGACATAGCTATCGTCGGACTTTTCTTGAGCTATTTAGAGTGAGTAAACATTTTAATCCGTGGATAGTAGAGCATACCGATGTCTAGTTGCTCGCGTGCTTTGGGGCCGAAAAGGGGAAGCTCATCCCAGCGCTTCTCCTCATCCCAAATGACGAACTTGGCGGTTTCAGTGGATTGCGGAATGCTCTTTATCGCGTGCAAGGTTTCGACCAGCTTCCCTTGCTTGTCATGGGGGGTCTGCTCGGCAGCGGTGAGTACTGCAGACCATAAACCGTCGAGGTGGCCTTCAGCATCTTCATTTCTCTTGATAGCCTCCAAGCAGGGACCTGCGAGCCTTTGGGCGGCGTCTTGAGCCGAGATGGCGTTGTCGCTCAGTAATTTTTTAATGTCGGTCATTTTTCTTGTGAAGATGAAGGAAGAGAGTGAAATGCGAAGATGAGAAAACATAAGAAAGCATGAAGTGATTTCGACGCGAAACGGAAATGTTTGATAGATGATGTGCACTAGCCCGGCCTTTGCATCCGATTCGCTGAGGGGAGATACGAAAGGGCTCCAATAATCACGAATCAATCACTTGAAGCAAAACACATGGGCCGTCAGTGAAACAATATATGCCGATCACGACCCGCTTCTTCTGGGGGATTTACTTGTAACTGGTCCGTGTATCTTCAGCTTTATGCCCTCATATATCGGACCTACATCCGAATTAAGCAGGTGGTGATACTATGTAGAACTTAATCACTTGTCGCGCCAATCGGACTCATGGGATTTATCACCTGGGTTCCTTTGTGATGCTCGAAATGTTTTCGGACACCGAGATTTAGATGAGCTGATGGCTGGTGTTCCGAGTATAGTTTAAATGAATTGCACAGACTATAAAACATAGAAGGACTGCTATCGGCATTAGAATTTGTTCCATCACGCTACTCTCATCCCTCATTCGTTATTAAATAAATCGTTGACAAGATGCTCTTCTTCCAGGTAGGCAGTCCTTACTCCGCCATCGTCAAACGTGAACTAATCTCAGGCTCTACAGTCCCTCGCTTCTCTCGCTGCTCTTGTCAGCCTCGCCGTTGCCAGCCCTATCGAGAGCCGTCAATCTGCCACGCAATGCGGCAACCGTAACTACTCAGCTGCTCAGGTCCGAGCCGCCGCCAAGGCAGCTTGTGAACACTACCAGAACAACGATACTGCTGGCAGCTCCACGTATCCCCACAAGTACAACAACCGCGAAGGCTTTGACTTTATTGTCAACGGCCCTTACCAGGAGTTCCCCATGAAGACTAACGGTGTCTACACTGGTGGTAAGTTGTGTGATTTGCATTGACTTGGAGTATTATTGACCTATATCTTCAGGCTCTCCCGGTGCTGACCGTGTTGTCATCAACACCAAGTGCGAGTTTGCTGGTGCTATCACTCACACTG
Organism: Fusarium verrucosum; assembly: GCA_013623715.1. Taxonomy (NCBI): domain Eukaryota; kingdom Fungi; phylum Ascomycota; class Sordariomycetes; order Hypocreales; family Nectriaceae; genus Fusarium; species Fusarium verrucosum. The sequence goes on along the minus strand of JABFFJ010000457.1, from coordinate 7,455 downwards.
GAGCTTCGGGTAACAACTTTGTTGGCTGCAGCGGCACTAACTAAGTTATTGCGATTCAAATGACGGTTTTGATTGATGCATTATACATATATAGTGAGCGTTTATGTATTCTTAGCATCAAATTATATAGGCATTTAGACTCATATTATATATCGTGACCTTGATTAATTCTAGCGTCCCAGTATCCACATACTAACAAAAAACAGTTCATTGGTGGTCAACCCATTTCCATGCTGTGATATCTCATTTTCCCGATGACTGCTACATGACACAATTAGAACCTCTATGAAAAGAATATCGACCATATCTCACCAAATTTCCCATGCCTCTAACAATACATGGCCCAGTCATCCAAGCTCATCTTCTTGATAATCTTGCTAAACTTGTTTGATCCCTTCGCATCACCAGTCGTAGAGCAAATCTCGCTCTGTTGCTCCTCAGACACATCTGGCGCATCCTTGGGATACTCAATGTTGAAAACCGGCTTTCCCGCCTTGATGTAAGGGGCATACAGATTGCACTCTGCATATTCGATGCAGGACTCGTTGATACAGAAAGCAACGTACGGGAGTACCTTCTTCGTAATGGCCCCGCCGTTCTTCATGCCCATGACCATGTTGTACTTTGCAGCCTCTTTTGAAAGGAATTTAACGTATGAGACCGTGTCCTCTTTCGTGAGCCCTAGTCCATTGTCGTTTTCCTTCGGCATTATTAGTATATGTCTCAAAGGATTGCATATAAGACTTACATATCCATCCATATTATCGGGATCAATAGCATCACATCCCTTGTCAGACGCCAACTTAATGCGTTGAGCCATAATAGCTCGCACAGATACACTGCTGATGTTGACCCATCTCTCGTCTGGCCATCCATCCAGTACCTTTCCCAGATCTTTCTGTGGAAAGCTTTTTTGATCCTTGCGCCACTTCTCCCAAGTGCCAGCACTGAAGTAGCAAATCACCTTCTTGCCTGCCTTCTTCATGGCAGTCATTGTACTCTTGGGGTTGTCAAAGACGTCCATGTCGTAAATGGGAACATCGGGAGTCGAGCCCTTTTCGGGGACCTCGACGGTATCGGAAAGGATGATCTGCCATTGGGTGCCGACCTTTGGCTGCCATAACTTTGATGCACTTGAACCACGGGGGTGAAGTATCTCGGCGTGTGAAAGGTCTGCGAAAGACACTGCGAGAAAGGCGGTACTTTGGAACAAAGAGAAGAGCTTCATTTTGGATGGAAAGTCGTTGATGATTTGCTAATGTGATGCTTTTTTATCCACTATCTGTATAATTGAAAAACAGCAAGGGACGTGTAGAGCATTATATAAGATAGATTCATCGCCACTTTGTTACACTAACATCGGGACACTCGGTTCCTTTCCGCCCTGGCACCTTAAAGCATTCCAATCATCATCCCGACAGGAACCGGCTTTTTGAATACTTGAGCTATTATACTCTGGCTTGGTCTGGACAAGCCTAACAAATGATCTAGGCCTGATTCTCTGCTTTATCACCTTCGCAAAAAATGGAAACATCAAGGTGGCATTTTGTCAAATCCCATATCAATATTGGCCCGTCGTCGCACCACAAATTTGGCGATACGAAACTCCTTGTGCCAAGTCTTCTTCATTGACCCATAAGACCATCGTATCCGTTCCAGCTTGATGGTACACGGAGAGAGGAATGTCCACAAACTCACATTGTACTAGAATGGGGCCAAGAATTCCAGGCACCGCATCAGGACGCATTAGGCCACAAGATTCGGCTCCATTCCTCAAGCGTAAATTTCACATCAATAGTTACCACGATCGCAGATTCATTTTAGTGAACGCATACTCTAATACTGAAGCTACAAAACACCTAGACTGACTGATCATCGCATCTTCTTTGCAACCTTCTGGCTCAGTTTAACAGACCAGTAAAACAGAGTCTCGTCGAACTCGGCAGTATGCTTGTCCTTTCCCCCTCCAAACCAAGATTGCTTCAAAGCTTCAATCCTCATACCGTCCTTTTTGTCACCAAGCCAGCGTTCCAGAGTAGAGTAACCACTATCAAGTGCACCTGCAATCCATGCGTGATGGGGGCTCAAGGCCTCACCGCAGATTGCAAATTTTCCATCACAAAGAATATGCTGAAACTCGGGGTATATGTACTTGAACTGTCCAGGTCCAAAGAGAGCGAATGCACCGCTGGTGTAGGGGTCATGAGACCAAGCATAGGCGTGGTGAGTGACGTACTGGTCTCTCAGAAACTCTTCGGTGATCTTGGGGTCAGAGCTCTTAGCCCATAACTTGGTGAGATCCTGGAAGCATTGCTTCACCACGGTATCGTCCATGGATGGCGTCTGCTTTGAGTAGTCGGGAATCATTGCTCCCATGCGAGTAGCATCTTGAGCCCAGGTGTACGAAACCATAAGAACAGCAGGCTTGTCGCCGTCATCCCAAGATGGGTAAACAACATTGCTGACGGGAAGATCTGTGCCCGATACACCGCCAATTGTGATATGATCTTTGGAGTCCTGGTACATGTTCTTCCACCATCGGCTCTTGAACTTGACAGCAACTTTACAAGATCGATCATAACTCAGGGCACGGATGCCAGTCAGAATCTTCTTTTGCTGCTCCGGAAGCCCGAACCCGGAAACCAGTCCTTGGATATCCATTCGTTGAAGAGGACCCATGGCTGTAGTGTTGAAAACCATGTCATATTTCTCTGTTCGAGAACCGTCTCCGTCGGAGACTGTTACTTCAATCTTGTCTTCGACTTTGTTCTCAGTCATGGCTGTGACTGGAGATTTGGTCTTGACCTTCAGTGATATGGGATTGTGAGGAGCCCACTGGGGATCTTCAATGCAGTGATTCATCTTATCGGTCACACCCGACATGCCACCTTCGATGCGCCACCAGTCTTTTCCCTTGGCAGCTTGAAAGTCACTATAGTCGCAGAGTGACTCGATGAATGCCTGGTCGAAGAGGCCTGTAGACCTGCAAGGGTTCAGTTACTACAACTTTACGATTCATGATCAACTCACGTCTCAGCCGACTCAGCCTCTTCGGTCTGATCGTAGGTCAACCTTAGAACTGTCAGTATCTCGAGCCTTTAATTCTGTTCACATAAATCTGACTCACTTCGGTTCTGTCAACATGAGCCACGCCCGGGTCGAATAGTGGTCACTGTCGCCGTTGACCAAGGCCTCGAATTCTTCGTCCCAATTCTGGCTAAGCCGAGCAATTATAGCTGCAATTCGTTCTTCATAAGGCGTGCCGCTGTACGTATTTAGCAACAGTATGTCACTGCCGGGTATTGGCTTACCTCGGGGCATCAGAAGGGTCGGTGGAATAGTAATGTATCTGAGGCTCACAGCCGGCGTCAAGGATATACTTCTCCTTGGGGAGGTCGAGGGCATTTATGAGACCCATAGCCCTGGATATTGTATCAGAATATGAACCATTACTTCAGGACTTAGCATACTTACGACCTCATGGCTGGAATGTCCGGGATGCGCATCGCTCCAATGTCATAGTAATTATGAGGACAATCTTTATCCTCGGGGAAGCTGTAGGTATAGCATCTCCCACCAATACGATCAGAGGCTTCATAAATGTCGATGTTGGAGATCTTGAGATACTTGAGCATCATGGCCAGATACAGACCGGTCGCACCAGCGCCAACAATAGCAATGCGCCCGTTGTACTCTGCAACATGTGACAGGGGGTCAGATCCATGAGATGGTCCTGAATGAAACAGTCTTTTCTGGGGCAGGGGAGCAGAGTGGTCAACATCATCTTCAACCACGGATCGTAGCTTTCGGAGATGACCGTCGAGAAGATGCTTGGCGTAAGCGATGCGCAGGCCTTGAGGAACCTCTAGAGAGGGATCCAGATGAGGCAACGCGGGGAGGTGTTCAGCTCGGGTAGCCATTGTATGATAGTTTGAATGGAAGATGAATAAAATGGTTATCAAGACAAGGCAGTTTTGTATTAACAGAGAACAGTTTGGGTTTCCGAAGCCCGAAGGACATGGTATGGCATGCGTTCTTATATTCGACGTTCGTGCTCAGCAGCGGCACATGTGAACCAATATTTGATGCAAGCTTACACAGCTGAAAGGGCGGCATTACTCCTATTGGCCTTCAATCACTTATGTGAGACAAAGATACGAGAAGGGTTGGATGATCAGATTGTGGCTTGCTGAACTTGAATGAGGTTGTGAGGGAAATAGTCGGAGCCTATCAGGTTTATAGCACCCTCGAAAGCAAGAGTAAGAATTGATCGAGGTAGAGAGCCCAGCGAATGATTCCAGTCCACGAGTCTCATTAAATAATCCGACTCGTCCCATTTTTGTAGTTAATCAAGATAGGTAGAGTCCATGACAAGTTTTCAGAGCCCGATTAAATCGACCAGGGCTGTGATATTGTTACTACGTGCCTTACTGTCCACTCATATCACACCAGCCTGTCAATAACAAAGTTCCCACCGGCAGTTAATAGTGAATCTGCATATGGTATACACAAGTCCATAGTATGATTATAAATACTTAAATGTTTATAGCATAAACTCGGGCGAATTGTTCTTTATATCTGACCATTTGGTTGACTAGATCAACTAAGAAGTTTTACTGTCCGTGATATAGGGTATCTTTCAAACCTCGCTTATTTTCAATGACGTCTTGATCCAACTTAAAAATAGACATATTCTGATTGGAACAAGGAGACCCCGCCTTCTGGCAGCTTTCTCCATAGCACAAGCTGCTGCTGTGCCGCCTCTCAACATCCTGAGACAGACACCACCTCAGATCGTACACCAAAAATGACATCCAATCAGCTCTTTCAATACTCTGTTGTCTCAGCTCTCATGGATGGAGTTGCCGAGACAGGAATTACCCTATCAGACCTCCTCACGCATGGTGATCATGGCCTCGGCACCTTTCAACGCATGGTCGGCGAAATGATCATTCTTGACGGCACCATTTACGATATGAAGCCCGATGGTTCTGTTACCGCTCTTGACAACAGTGCATGCGCTGAACAGACGGCGCCTTTTGCAATGATCACACGGTTTAACCCAACAGAGACCGCCTCGAAACAAATATCAAGCAAAGACTCGCTCACAGAAACATTATCGCAGCTTCTTCCCATGACTCAAAATCACTACCTCGCCTATAGAGTCGAAGGCACATTCAAATCGGTAACCGTTCGAACGGTCGGGGGACAGCAACTACCAGGCGAAAGCCTTGCCGAGCTTGGAAAGCGACAAGCTTCCCATACGTTTAATGATATCAAGGGCACTATTATTGGATTCAGATCACCGAATTATATGCAGGGTATCAGTGTTGCCGGCGACCATCTTCATTTCCTGGCTGCAAACAGAGAAGCCGGTGGCCATGTACTATCGATGGAGGGCGATGGCGAATTGGATATCAGCGCAGCACGCATCACGGCACTTAACCTGCAGTTGCCTTCAAATGACGATGCTTTCAATCGGGCCAAGTTGGTAAGGGATGATGAGGGTATAGTCGCAGTTGAGGGCTAGTTTTAGCAGGCTGCAAAATTTGGGAGCTATCATTTCAAAGGTTCCTAGGTCTCTCAAGTACGTTAAACCTCTCTACAGATATTAGTCACGTACAATATTAAGGATATACGTTTATTTCTTCTGCCTCAAAAAGTCGAAAAACGCACACATAAAGCTCTTATGGAAGGATGGCACGAAAGGAAAAGGTACGGTTTTGGTTCTCTGTTTCTAGCAATGAACAGTTATACCACAAACAACTAGATACTAGTATTCTTTGCGTGGACATCAAAAGACTATGGAGTAGCAGCAGTTACATCATGATGCACAAGACGTTAAGCTTAAAGTAGATACAGTTTTTAAATATGCTACCTAATCGACGCTATGTCACATACTAGAAGCTTAGAATCATTTACGTCTAGCCATGATAACTTAGACGGGGCAGCAGGTGCACTTTGAAATGTCAGCATATAATACTCTAAAAAGCGTATAGAGGGCAAGACTTACTGTGAGGCGTCCAGGAGTCTTTTGGCAGTTGCTGGCGTTCTCCCTTGTACCGCAGACATTGAGACCAGTCATTGAATCGCAGACCGACTGAGGGGACTGGTATATTTTGTAAGTTTGTGTTCTTAATCGTGTCTTATTTACTTACGCAATCGGTGAATCGTGTTTTGCAAGCAGCCGAGACAAGAGGTGTCATGGCAGCGAGAATGGCGAGGAATCCGTAGGAACGCATGGTGGGAAATAGAAATAGTGTTGGGAGTTGTTATGTTGTGAGATGCTTGTAGTTTTGGATGCAAGAAGCCAGCAGATTTGGCGGCAGGCTGGAATATAAATACATTATCCGTATATCAACTATCCATGGATACGGCAGTTGTCAAGATTACAAGGGTTACGAATACCATGCAGATACGGATTTTGCATTGAAATGATCATGCTACTAATATCGACAAAACATATCATTGGAAACTTTATTTTATTATAGAGTAGCGGTGTAATTGGGTATTTATCCATATGGTCGAAGTTTAAATGCGACTAAGTTCCAATAAAATTACACCGCTTTATTTATAGATGGATCTCTAGTGAGCGATTTTCACTATTTACATCTTTTCTCGATGTCTTGAAATATGCAAATACAACGGTTTCAGATTTTGATTCTGTAAGTGAAAAACGGATGTGTTGATGACTCGGTAGGACACATTTAGCTCAGAGGCCAAGCCCATGACTCTCAAATCATAACGGATCCGACAGTGCCCTTCAATGACTCGTCGCTCAGTATTTGAGCTAGGTAGAATTAAGAAGGTTTTTGCGAGCCTTGTCAAACGCTGATTAGATATCATAAGTCAGGCTAATTGATTCATCTAGATGGTGATCTGTGAAAAGGCGGAGAAACTGTGGAGAGACAGGCAGACGGACGGAGAGGTTATCCCAGCTATCAGAAGATGACCCGTGACCGACAATCTCCACTCGTACCTAATACTAAGAGATGTTGAGAAGGATTCAAGACAAGCATATGAATTATCATACAAAACAACCTACCTAAAGTCTTCAAGCGCGTGCGTGCACTGGATGACTGCGCAACTGCTTGTACTCGATTAAGGCTGACTAAATTGAACGGCCAAATTAGATACCACGACAGAACAAAAGAGGCCAGTCATGGCTATGCATTCAATATGAGTTGGTCAAAAAGTATAAGATGCGGGTCGAGATACTGTTAAAGCAGGGCCAGGGAGCGATACAACGGTAGATATAGGTGAGCCGGCCTATGACCCCTAACCTAACCCAGTATATATCCCTATAGCTAAGTTTTTTATAAATCTGGAAAAACTTAACCTAATATATATACTTACTTAGTATATAAAATTTAATTAATTAAAAAAGTAAAGTATATATTAGCTTAATTTAATTAATTTTCTATTATTATAAATTCTTTTTTTTTATTTAATTTC
>JABFFJ010000456.1:0-24669 GCA_013623715.1 Fusarium verrucosum | reverse complement strand
CTAGAAATACCTTTCCTAAAGGAATCCTAAATTTTAATACTTAATAAACTAGACTTTAAAACTGGGTTTTAATATTATAAAATATTAAATATTAAGGATAGCTTATTATATTAATAGTTCTAAGGAAAATTAAATTAAAATTATAAATTAGAATTTTAATTATACTTATAAAATACTTCTCTTTTATATAAATAAAGTACTTTATACTTTAATTAGTTAATAAAGGTATTTAATAATTTATTTTTTATTTATAATTAATAATCGAAATATATATTACTAAGAGATGTATACTTTTAATGCAGGCTTGTTACTTTCAATCCAACTTCCTAGTACTCTGCCAATGCCTACCCTTCTATAATACCTATCGTTGGAATTATCAAGCGGCGTCACTAACAAAACATAGTTCTCCAAGTCCTCCGTCTCGGTACCTACGGCCCTCGACCTTTCAATTCCAACAATAACACATCGCACATCAATAGTTTGCGGCGACGTTCCTTCATCATAGATGATTCTTCCCTGTGATTCAGCCAAGGACAGTTTTGAGAACTTTCTGGCCTGAGCAGTGAGGGCAATCCTTCCATTCAATTCCCCAGTGTGTAAAGAAACTGAAGAAGATAATGCGTCCTGAGTCAACCAAGGCGACTGAATGCTTTCTTCTGCGGTATCATATATCCATCGAACATTGTCAAAAGGAATGTCCAAGTACTCGATTGGTCCTGAGTACGCCATCCATGACCAGGTTGGAACTCTGAATCTCTGATCGTGAGGGAATTCAATCATCGTCAGTCCACTGCTTTGCCATGTATCTCTCATCCACAAAAGACTTCTTCCAAAGAATGGTCCATTGAATACACCATATCCTCCCTCAGTTTTGAAAGCACTGACTAGGCGTTGTTCCAGCCCAGCAATGGCTATGGGCCGGTCCTGAATCTTGGTGAAGTCAAGATTCGAATATTGTCTGTACAATGATTCATAGAATCGAATCTTTGCTCCTCTGGGGGACCTCATTGCCAGCTTGGGGAAGTTCGAATCTCCGAGAAACGCAGCCTGGCTACTGCGCGGTCAAGGTTAGCAACATAGACTATCCGTAGTTATATATATAACTTACTTCGTCAATCGCGTTAATGTTTCGCAACGCACACCCTGGCCACACTCCCAATAGGTTTGCTTTTCAGTGAAATAAATAGTTCTCGGAGCAAGGGCCCGTTCTTGTAGCACCCATCCGCGCTTATTTAAGGCTCCTTCTATCACATCATGTTGGAAGTTATCGAGGGCTTCACAAACGTAGACCGAATCATTGGGAATGTATCTGTCAAGCTTCACCACTCCTCGTTCAGATCGCTCCAATAGAAATCCACTGGATGTGCCGCTTGCACGGCTCGCGGCAATGACGCAGTAGGCTGAGCTGAAGACTGATTCCATTCTTTTCGCTTCTGTGTCGAAATCTCCGCCAGGTCCTTGCACAATACATAGGGAATCAATCCAAAGGTATGACACCCCAAGTTTCCGAGTCACCTCGATTGCATGCTTGAATGTATTCGGAAATTGGCTGATACTAATGCCATAACTCCGACGACTCGCAAGGTTTTCCCTTGTGGTACAGAAATGGTTGTGCTCTTTCTCACTGCCCCAAGGATGAGACAGTGCAATATATCGCGGCTTGTCCTTTTCTCGGAATCTTTCATTCGTTGCTTCGCGAAGGTAGACCCTTGACCTTTCCCCATCATCATGAGCTACTTCGATCAAGCGCGTCGGCACTCGAAGGCCTGATCTGTCTGCTGGGCGGCATTGCGGATGGTTCAGGTCGCAATCTTGGAGCCAGCTCATAAGCAGATCGTAGAATAGGGGACTGGATATCTTGGAAAGCTTTGGCAGCCCTAGATGGATATCATCAGAGAACGGCAGATTCGGGTTTGCGCCGCTACCTTTTTCCAAGTTTGTTAGAAGCAGCATTCGATCGGAAAACGTTCATATGTACCTGAGATTCTCACAAGTGAGAGCAAAGGAAGTCTTGTTCCGTACATAACAAGAGATGAATTATCTCTCACAATTTCCATAATATCCATATCTTTATGGAACTTCGAAGGTATAGAACGGAAAACGAGGTTATGCAAGTCACAATGGTCACTCATGGACCTCATAGTCCGGCCATTGGACCTCATTATGGGCTTATCGCTTAGCAGATCAAGCCTTTGACATTCCTCACAAAGCTCTGTCGTCTGTTGAATCATGGCGTTGGTAATCGCGCTTGTGTGACGCGGTAGGACTCGAAGGGCGATAGGCTTGTCCTCCATTCGATCCCAAGTATCATTAAACTGTTTTCGTCAGACAAATTATTTAGTTTCAATGTATAGGTCCATACTTACTGCCTATATAGGAGAAATCGTTAGCGTTCAGCCCAACTCAAGTCGTTTGTCCAGAGTTGCTGTAGAGACTCACATTCTGTAAATTGAAATAACAAGTTAATCTCACAAGATAAATTCGTTATAGCTTTCATGGCCTTTGCTTACATGCTGATATATTGATTCATATTAGTCATTTTATCTTCCTTCGGTTTAGTAGCCATTCTTCACTCACGGTCTAAAAAGTAAGGACAGGAGGTCAGTCCAATTGGCAAGAAGTGTAATCATAGGAACAAGACTCACATACTAAATCCAACATTAACTTTGAGTTCTGATCAGACTTTTATCCTCATATGTTCAACGTTCACTTACAGTCTGTAATTAAAAATGCGAGCAGACCCGGTCAGCAATCACTGTGGCGACCTTTTATGGATTGCCAATCTACCTACATCCTGCTTGAGATTAGCACTTTTCTATGAAAGACAAGACAGAATACCGTACCAGATTCGATGGCCTTGAGGCTGACCCTGAACTAGTCGACAAGAAGCTCGATCTTCGGTCCTGCTGTGGATGAGGAGGGGAAACCCTAGATCGACTTTCCCCGGAAAACAAATAATTGCCTCCTCTGTTTTCATCTTCCCTAGCCTTGGTCTTGATTCTTATTAGACTCTTCTCCAAGTCATCCGCACTCGCACGGCATCGCTTAATCTCTTCCTGACTCATGTGGGCTTTCGGTAAATTAACAACAAGAAGTTTATCCCTTACTAAGACGATGAGGTCTGTGATAACGCTTGGGGTCGAACGGTTACATTCGGGATCGTAGTCCAAAATGTGGCTCATCCACCTTTGAGCAACGTTACTCACTCGCGCTGTCATGTAAGTGGAGTCCACTGTAAAATACAATGTTTCTCGATGCGCATCAACGTCTTTCCCCTCCTTGTAAAACCGGCGCAAGCCCTCTTCGTAGCCATACAGGAGCCAAATCGTAAATTCGAATATAATACAGCCCATCGACCATATATCGTAGCGACGAGATCGAGGCAAGCCAAGATTTCGGTTCGTGATAACTTCAGGCGCCTCGTAGTGGGAGGTTGTGTACTTCTGTTGGGTCTGTTCGTGTCTCCTAGTTGTAGCAAACACGTGCTGTTTGGCCAGGCCAAGGTCGGCAATTTTGAGAGTCCCCAGCCATGGAGAGTCCGAATCTTTGAACTGTAGGATGTTGTCGGGCTTGAGATCCCCATGGCGCCAGTGTTGCTCTTGAGTGTCTTCCGCGTTATCGCTGGAGTAATTCTCCTCGTCTGAACTTAATCCCTCAAAGCGGATTCTTGGAACAGATAGACGATTTGCGTTACGATCATCCTGGCCTGGTGAGAATATGGTTCTGGATCTGGGGGTCGCGTGCTTCTTCCTGTGATCTTTCGATGTCATCATTGCGGTCTTTGTTCTAGTGTTAGTGCCATGCAATTTCGAGAGTGCGCTAGCAAGGCCGGTCAGTTGTTCCAGAACGCTCATGACCTTGTCAGCATCTAGAAGAGATCTATGTTGAGGCTCTCTCTGCCAAACATCTCGTAGGGTACCCCCATCGGCCCACTCCAGCATGATAAATCTTCTTTGTCCGTGTTTGAAGGCGGTCGCCTGACTAATGAGATGTTTGTGATGAAGCTCGCTAATTTGAAATACGGCATTTGCTTCGTTTCGCCAAGAGTCATTGACGTTGTAGTTGGGCTCCGAAAGATTTTTCAACTCTTTTAGAGCCACGCGCGTTTGTATCATATCCCTCTGTTGAGGTATCAGCTGAATCGTCTATACTAGTATCGGCATACAGCACTCACCCTCGTGGACCTGCCACCATTCTGATGGCTGGGGTGAATTTCGGCCTCGAAAACCATACTGAAGTGGCCATCGCTTTGCGCGTCTCCCTTGTATGTAAAAGGTAATATACATTTCGCGTTAAATTCTTGGGATGAGCAAGTCAAATCAAGCACCGCAGCACAAAAGGTCCACTGATCTTTGTAGAAGGTCCATACGTCATGAGTAGCCCAACCATGGAACGCCTCCAAAGCTCTTTCATGGTTGCAGGTTTCTCGAGTCCCCTGTTTGTGAACTTTGCAATAATCATCTTCTGAGCTAAGGTCGCGGATAGGGAGGCTATTATCTGTCATGCCATAAGCTTTGAAAGCATCCAGGATAATTTGCAGATCGCTACAATGCCATGATGTTGTCAAGAAGAGTTTTTTAGCGTGATTGCAGACGAAATTTACCAAGTCTGGCTTGGCATGCGGCAACAGAAGCTCAACTTTGTCTTTTGTGACAAGCTTTGCGATCTTATCTTCCGGGAGGAAGAATTCTTCGCTGATTACACTCCGCACAAGCGATCCTCGTACATCGTTGCGGAAGTCATTGAGTTTCGTCTTGTCGACTTCTATCGAGGAGCTTGCATATTTGGTGAAAAGACTCCACATGGTGGATATTGGCATATGGATTTTGTGCGGTCAGGTGCTAATTCCTCAGGCTGGTAGAATGGCTGAGTCTAAGAAGACGTGATCGTGGATTTAATCACGCACGGCAAACAGCGCAAAGGATGGGGCATGACAATCTTAAGTGACAGTATGATCATATGTTTTGGACCATGTACCTCTCGGCCCCATTCGATTAACCGGTTGCATTTGTTATAGTTGTTGCATATGCAAGTGTTACGAGCCACTGTAACCTTGAATCATCTTAGCGTCAACCTGCGTAAGACCTGTGACAAGAACACGTTGATTTGCAGGTATTTCTGGAGCATAATGAACTGCTCAAAAGCTTCGTTTCCCTTATGATACTGTATTATCTGAATAAATTAGCTACGCCCTGCAGATATCTTTTCCCTAATAAATTATTATACTTAGGATATTTAATATAGATATTAGATTCTTATTCTTATTTTAGCTAATTAGTAGCCCAGAATTAGGTAAAACGGATCTATAAGGCCTGGCTAATTTATTAAGATAATATAGTACTTGTATGCTAATACTATGGCCTGCTCCCAAACAGCTAGACTATGGTGCTCGAGATAAGCCCATTTCTAATTCAGCTCTATCCCATCCCACACCACTGTTCCCTCCATTGTCAGCATGCAAGGTGATGCATCTTTTACCTGACCTATTAGCTCCCAGTGACGAATATTGGTTTTTCCGCAAGTTGACCGAGCCTCGGTTCGGCAAAGAGCATCGGTATTTCAGCATCTAATCAGTGCTTCTGGCAATTGGCGTTGAGCGATAATATTTCGCCTCCATATGTAATCCAGCATTAAATATTTATTTGCACTTATCCTCCGCTGTCTCACGTCAATTGACGATATTTTGGAATCTAAAAACGCAAATCAGGCTGCGAATACATTGCCCAGTACGTACACTAATGGTGTCGTGTATCTGACACACAGCAAGCTTATCCGAGGTCAAGTGATGGATACAGCGACATTCGCTTACATCTACGGTGAATTGAGGCCTGCTATAGGGGCGTGACTATTGATGCAAGTTACGTCTTTGGGTTACTTTTCCTCCACGCCAAGCCCCCCAACCGTCCACACTATTGGAATGGCTGATTGCGGGCGACACGCAGGGTACTCGCCTGTCTCATGAGATACCCATATCGCAGAGCCGCATGGTTCGCATGGGAGCCCACTAAATGTCGCCTTATCATGATCTCCAAAAGCGGAGGGACTCGGACCCCCCGGACCATTCTCTTATGTAGGATGTGGGATGACCAAACTTTCAGCAACAATTGCCAACTACAAATAACACATCTAGACCACTCTCAATCTCTCCATTGAACGATTGACACGGAAAGCTCCGAGGGCATTGAACCCAACTAAATTCACAATTTAAGCCCAAGATAGAGATTCTACATGTCTGAAATGTCTCTCTACAGGCAGTTGATCAGATCTCGGGTCCCTTGCCACATAGAAGGCGGCTCTGCATCTGCATTCTTACCCTTGAGCGACATCGATGCCAAGATAACCGAAGACAACATCAGGGTGGAATTATCATTCATTAGACGATTATTCTATCCTCAATTACCCCAAAAGGTAGTTTCGCAGGCGAAAAGAATATTTGCGATCCTCGTTCTCATCGAAGAGGCATGGGCGATTGCGAATCTTATATGTCAAGATAATATCAGCGACGAAGATCTCCCTCTTTCTCGACAATCATCCCTAGACGAAAGCGATCATAATATCTTAATATCCGCCAAGAGCGGCAAGATATTTCGCTCATTCTGTTCATGGCCAAAGGAGTCCAACGTGCGGCACTTTCTGAGCATGCAATGGGAGGTGCAAGCACCAGTACTACATTCCTTTGGCCAGCAAATCTATTTAGATCCAGGATGCCCTCTTGCACTGATAGACTGTTCAATGCAAACCAAACCTGGTTCCAACAGTATATACAAATGCAAGATTCATAAAGGTCATCAAACCATTTTCAAGGTCAAAAACACCCCTCATTACCATAGTGTTCTGGCGCTAACAAGTCTCAGCCTAATGCCGAGCCCTACATTGCGCTAAAGGAGCTCAATGATAAAGAAGCCTTTGAGAAGGAAAGGCAGAATCTGGAGCTTGTCCAGGCCCTGAACCACAAGCATCTCATCAAACTGATCGCTTCCTGCCAGAGAGGGACCATCTCCTATTTTCTATTTCCGTGGGCTGATGGTGGAGATCTCAAAGATTTCTGGGAGAACGAAAACTCAACACCACGCTCCCAAAGTCTGATCCTATGGTCTCTTCGCCAGATTCTAGGCATTGTGAGTGCAATCAATGCTTTGCATGGCAGTAACATTCGGCATGGAGATATCAAACCTCAGAACATTCTCCATTTTCGAAAAAGCAATGACGGGGGCATAGATGATGATGGTATCTTGATCATTGCAGATGTGGGGATCTCCAGGATTCATCGAGAAGTCACTAGTATGAGACAAGGTGCTACAAACTGCGATCAGCAAACGATTTTATATGAAGCACCGGAAGCACAATCTGATCAAAGAGAAGGCAAACCAAGGCCACGCCGTTATGATATGTGGTCTTTAGGCTGTATGTTTCTCGAGTTTGCTGTCTGGCTGGTCTATGACTACGAGACAGTTAGGGATTTCAGGCGGTCTAGACTTCCCCGAGATGATCCTAAAGAACTACACGGGAGCTTCTTCACTCAAACTTCCGAGGGCTTTATCCAGATACACGCTGCGGTGATAAAGGCATTTGGTCATCTACGAAGTCATCCACTTTGTATAGGCAATACTGCTTTGGGGGATCTTGTACAGCTTATCGAAGAACGTCTCTTGCGGGTTGATGTCCAGCAGCGCGCAGAAGCCCCCGAACTCTTGGAAAGGGTCAATGATATTGTTCATGCTGCAGAACAAGCCCCTAGGTATTTATATCCGATATCGTCTGTTAGTTCTAAATAATATATAACTTGGAATAATACCCATATTACTTAATTAACTATTTAACATAAAAATCGTGCAAAGTCTGCTGCAAGTCTTATACAGCTCTGGTGGTATGGACGTATACTTAATGCATTTACGAGACTGGCATCTCATGGCCCTGAGACTGAGACATGAACCTCGGTGCGAATCATTCCAATGCCTCTCATCGCGAAACTAAGGTTGCAATCCCCTGGACTACTGCCCGCAACTCTATCATAAGATTGTGTTATAAAAGGGACTTTGAACCCTGAACTAGTAAGGCCAAGCTTTGAGCCTTAAACATTGATAAAGAATACATAAAAACAGATCTGAGGCCCAGACGCAACCCCCCCCCCAATAGCTAGATTTTCAAGGACACTTTCCTTTATTGAAATGCCATGCGTTACCTGAATTGAAGTTACTGAGACTCAAGGTTATTAAAGCCGCTATCAGTCCGATCTGCGAATTCCTTCAAGCCCTTGTAGTGTTGTGGGGCATCTTCTCGTGCACAAATTTGCAATTTCTGTTTTTATTTATTGACTTGACCTTTGGCAACTTAGATATCGTCATTAACATTATTAGAGTGGCCCCGAATTTCGCTCATGTCCTTTTGCATGAGTGAATAAGACTGCGGGTAAATACATTATGGGATCAGATATCAGACTTTAAAACCGAGCGCACATTTTCATCGAGATGACGCTTCGAGTATATGTTAGCGCGAATAAAAGGGTGCATGAAGATCGCGGAAAGATTACTGCAGATGCACTAATTGGGAATGAATTGTAAAATAGTCCAAAACCTTGGATAAGATATATTCTACATATTTATAAGAAGAACTCGGACAAATCTTGGTAAAAATACCCAATATTTATGTCAATCATAATGATGAATTCGACACTTCCCCAGGTCAGTGCAGCAGCGTCCGGATTGAGAGCCCCTAGAGTCTTTATAAAGCATGACGAGCCTGCTCGCGATGCTGTGTCCTCGTCGTTTTCTATGGTTGTTCAGGTCCAATTCTGCTGTGAAGGTGAGGATACAATTAACTGACTATTATTCTTTGTCGCGGGGGAGCGGGTGCTGGAAGGGAAGGCAAGCCACTAAACCCACAGGAATTTTGCAAGGCCGATTGGGATTATGCATAGATAGGCAAAATATAGTACTTAAGTAACAAGGGTATATAGACATATCTATGTAGGAAAGCAGTATAATGTTTGGTCAGCGCGTTAAGAGTCCGACTTCTATTTCGCTCTTTATCGATCTTTGCTTAACAATTATTGATCTGGGCTTTTAAATCGGCTACATATTTGAACAATGTCACAACATACGGTGAAAACACATGCAATCAGCAAATCCACTAACAAGCTTTGCCAACGATGTCTACTCCTTACATTTGAGACAATCAAGATAGTTGATGCACCTCCCCCGCAACAGTCTCAAGGTCACAAGCTTTTCGATGTTGAGGGATACGGCATCATCCCTCTAGGTTTCATCTTGAACGATGAATTGCCTGCGCTACCCGAGCTGAAAAGAACCATCGCAGCTGGCTGTTGCATGTGCCCATTTCTGAAAAACGTCTTGCTCAATCAAATTGAATCGACAACAACCTCGAACCCCGGTGCCTCTTCCAGGAACTTGCAATTATTTCTCTCTGAGTTCCATCCTGATCTTGGAACAGTCAGGTTCGCCGACAGACGAGACCAATGGCTGCCATCTCATATCGTCGGAGAACTCTGCGTTGATGGATCATCACGGCCTATCACGATTTGGGCAGAGCATGAAACAAATGGTATGTTCCACGTACCAGTTTGTGGCGCCTTAGCTGAGTGTATTGGTCCAGGCCGTTATCTTGAGCTTCCGGATCCAGACCCAGCGTCGGAAAGAAGTCTTGAAAGAATAAAGATGTATCTGAATATTTGCATGCAAAACGACGACGCCAATCATTCAGGGTGTCAATATGCGAGCCAGATCGCTGCCCCGCTACGATTGCTGAACATTCGGGATCCCGAGACAGTCCATATAGAAGAAACCGACGGGAAGGACCTCCAATATGCCATCCTAAGCTATTGTTGGGGTCCAGCCAAGTCTGTCTTTGACTCTCGAACCGTCGTGGCGAATCTTCCAGATAGACTGGCAGGCTTTTCCACCGACTCGCTACCTAAAACTCTTCAAGATAGTATCGTTCTTGCCAATCATCTTGGGGCCACGCATATTTGGATCGACGCTCTTTGCATTGTTCAAGATTCTGGAGAATGGATTTACGAAAGCCAAAAGATGTTGCAATACTATGAGATGGCATCTTTTACTATTGTCCCTATTGATTCAAGCGGAGCAGAGCAGGGATTCTTGAAGAAGCGATCGCCATGGGTCTCGGACATTATCGCATGGCCTGCCTCTGTTGACCATCTTCGGTTCTACTTTCCGTCCTACAAACGACTTAGAGAGAACGGATCCGCAACTTCTTCTCCATGGGCAAGTCGTGGATGGACCTTTCAAGAACGACTTCTGTCTTCAAGGCTGATATTTATCGGCCAAGATGAAGTTGTATTCAGGTGCCGAGCTGGCTATGGAAGACACACTTCGAAGCCACCGATCACACTTGAGTCTTTGGGGAGTTACTTTCTCCCTCTCTCAAATTCTCAAGTGGCACATTCCAATGAGTGGAATAGCGTCGATATGATCTTGAGCAAGTGGTACCAACTAATTGCAGAGTATTCGGGACGAAGCCTTACTAAACAGAGCGATAAGCTCATTGCACTCTCCGGGGTTGCGACAAAGATTAGCCAGTTGCTTGGAAGCAACGAGACATACCTGGATGGGTTTTGGGCATCGGACTTATGGCATGGCCTAACATGGAGGCGAGTGTCAGCGAGAAATGGTTCCGTTTGGCCAACGGTTAAATCAGAAGTTTTCCCAACGTGGTCATGGTGCTGCATAAATCAACCACTAGCTTGGCAAGATCGAACTGGCTGTGTTAGCGATGCAAGACTTGTTAAAGTTGTCTACGAAGGAACTGACTTGGATCAAAAGGTGAAAATGCTTATTTTGGAGAACTGGGTTTTTCCCGCCGACATTCTAGCGAACCAATTACCCGACAACGTGAGCCTAGATATCATTCTTGATTCTACCTCCACTTCACCCGACGAGGTGTTAAAACAGGCCGATATAAGAGTGGTACTGTTGACAGCATATCTAGACGGACAAGATGAAAGCAGTTGGAAGAGGAACCCAGCATCTATGCTACACGATGCCTATGGGCTAATTGTGAAGCCGACTGATGATACCTATAAGGGGCACAGGGTTTATTCCAGAATGGGCGTTATTGATATCTCTCTCGAACTAGAGTTCAGTGCAGTAATACCTGGAGAATATCAAATAGCTAAGTATAAGACTCTTTATAATAAATTATATTCAGATAAAGAGATAGCTGTTTTAACTTAATGGAAGTAAAGGTTATTTTCTTAAAGCTTAGAAAATGTTATATAATAGTGTGATGTATTGCTACTAAACGACGGTAAATAAAGAGGAATAACCGCATGTATAAGAACACGACATAACATCAGTAGCGTCAAGCGCGGAGCCACATCTGCGGCATTTTACAACAAGAATTCTGTAGCCGGTTTCATCATTTGTGGAAATAGTCAATGCTACAGTAGTAACTAAGTTGGATTGACTATGTCGTATCATGTTACTTCGGCGC
The DNA here is from genome assembly GCA_013623715.1 of Fusarium verrucosum. Lineage (NCBI taxonomy): Eukaryota > Fungi > Ascomycota > Sordariomycetes > Hypocreales > Nectriaceae > Fusarium > Fusarium verrucosum. The sequence goes on along the minus strand of JABFFJ010000456.1, from coordinate 13,197 downwards.
ATCTTGTCTGAACAAGAATAATCTTTCTGGCGGCCAAATATATTCCACCTGCAGTATTTCTCGCTCAGTTTCCTTGATTCATAATCATATGCTCATCAGTTTAAAATCGTCCGTTTTCGTAAATGTTTTACGTATGCAGTTGATGATCCGAATTTCCGGTGTAACATCGGCGTTCTGTCGGCTTACATAAACCTGACAGCATCTATAATAAACGAGCCCTAAGATTCCGACTCAGGCAGGTTGCGCAATACTGTAGTATCCAGGAAGGGGTCTGTCTGCGGGGGGCGGCCAGAACTCCCTTTTTAGTAGACATAAACAAGTATATCACACGATGGATATTCCGAACCAAGATAGGAAGGTGAAAGTTCAGTATTTAAGGTACGCAAGATGCTTTCACTGAACAGTTCTGTTTCTTGCAGTATCTATCATTCCTATCATACAAACATTTTACGATCAAAGCACGCAAACATGCAATTCTCCCTCAAGACCATCCTCGCCGCCTTGGCCATGGCATCCTTTGCCTCTGCTCAGGACAATTGTATCCTGGCACCTACAGACCATTCTGGCTGTCATAACGCTGCCTACCCCAAGGAATGCAGAGCTGCCAGCGGAACTGCCGTTCACTTCTTTTGCTGCGCGTCCGATGTCAAGTGCTAAGTTATTACATTATCTAAGAACTATACATGTTTGGGAGGTAAGGAAATTCCCCTACAGCCTCGTATCTCCATGACTGATTATGAGTTTTATATTACCAGCATTTTCAGTATTCAGTTAGCCCATAAGACTGCAGATTACTTTCCCAACTTGTATTATTTTTCTTATCAAATACTAGCATAATTCAAGGAATGCAGCGCGGCATATGCTTTGGCTGTGTCTGTTTGAATATCTTCCGTCTCTACAATACAGTGATGTATGCTACGCGGCATTAACACGAGTGAATCTAACTCCAAAGGCCTATTATCGCCCGACAGGGAAGGGTCTCTCAGTCATACTTAGGTCTAACCTTTCACCCAAGGCTTCATATTAGGCACCTGTGACTCGTGAAGGGGTTAGGTATAAAACTCTTAGATGGCGACGTGTTCTTTATTAATGTTCAGGGCGTGAAGTAAGACGCCCTTTGGTAAGCTAATAAGGGAGAAGGCGTTATATTACTATTCTTCGTTCAGTCATTAGAGTATGTCTAAACTGCGGTCAAGATGGCTTATTTGTGGTTGAGCCTTGTGCCTGAAAGCCTCGTGAACCTTGGCACGACATGTAAGAATATGAGTAGTAGATGCCATATATGAAGAAATATGCTGTGATAAAGGTTCCGAGGTAAAGGTCCGTTTGCATGCGAACCTTGAACAACGAGTTCCTATTACGCTGAGGGTTTGTTTCATCATCATTCCGGGCCGTGAATGCGCCAATATTCTCCATGACCAATACACTTGGTTTGACTGCGCTTGTGTTTACATCTTTTGAGGCAGTCTCTCATCCATGTTTATATAAAAATAGCCAGCCCATCATTCGTTCTAACAGACTTCACGTTCTATCCCAAACTGCCTACTTAATCACTCTTCCGCAATGCGTCTCTGGTATTTTTCCATGGCTCCTTTCGCCATTGACATGTCTGTTAGCCAGAGCATGCGATTTGAGGTTTCTCATGACGGGTAAGCGATGCAATTGGTGGGACCGTTATGTTGATACTGACGGATTGCTTGCGCTATAAAGGTTCAACCTCCAAGGTTAATATGACACACCATGATAATGGAAACTACTTTGACTGCTGTTTCTGAGAGGCCCAAACAAACCTCTAGTATAACCCTAAGATGTGTTACGATGTGTTCTTTATTAAAGTTCATGGCTTAAAGTGCCTTTTATACCACAACCTTATGTCATATCATCTGTTCCAGCCCTATATTGATGAAGCCTTTGTATAAGCTTTGTTGGGTAGTTGTTGGGAGAGTATTTGGTTGCCAGGGCATTGTCCATGATGCCTAAAGTGTATCTTAATATAGAGTCTTTTTTGCAGTGTTGCCTTGATCAATCTGCGATTGATGGAGATACAAAAGTTAGATCTTATAGTATGACTCAGAAAGCCCTCTCTGATGAGGGATAAATAAGCTGGCTCCTCTCCATCTCTCCACTTACTGACATATAAAGGGTTCTAATTCATTACTGATTTACACCATTTTAATCTAGATGCCAACCCTACCCACCTGTTGAATACTGAGCGATATCGACTTTACAACTACTTACCTATTCAGAATGGAGGCTTCATATTCGTCCTCCGCTCCACGGCCCGTCATACCAATTATTGGTCTTTCCTTTAGTGTCTACTCACCCTACCCCAAGACGTGCTTTTCCTTCGATGGCCACGCCCGAGTACCTGATATTGATCGTGATCACACTTGCAGTTATTACAACTTGAACTACCTACAAACCACATCGCCTCCATGGGACGCCTTGTCAACCGAGATGCAGAGTCTGGTTCGAAAAGAGCTGCAAGACTTGTTCTTTGATATTACAGCTGGGGAGATTCGTTCTCTGGAAGAATACGACGTGAAATGGCGAGGGACCTTGGACATCCCACGTGCCAAGATGCATGGTGGAAATGCTGACGTTCCACTAAAGACGATTACGCATTTTCTTAATAAGGACGTCATGTTATATATGGACGGGACAGTCATCAACGGCAGCAAGTACGGTCATGTAGGCCGATTCTTGTACCGTGAATGGCTTCGCCTACATGATGGACGTCCCCCATTTCAAAGAGCCGGCTTTTTGGCATCGCCCATGCAGCTCGACGATCCAGGGTCTGTTACATTGAGCCAACTATCAACATTTCACCAAAACATATACAACAAACTCTCTAACCATCTTGATGACTATGTGGACTTTTATCCATATGGCTATAGATCCATGGTTCTTCCACCGCCAGAATTTGAGCCCATAACCAGCAAGGCCATTCAATCATTTCGAGACCATGGTTACGAATTACGCCCTCTTTTCCGTGCCCTTTATATGGTTCTTGACGATCAAGCTTTACGAGACGATTCTAAACCCGTTCCATTTCAGCAAGGAGAGTACGAGCATTATTTTGATTACCAAGACCGGGTCGTGGCCTACAGGGCTTCACAATACAGTGTATTGCTGGTCAAAACAGGTGACGACTCTCATTTGAGCTCCCCTATCACCTTCCTGCCTCTGTTTGACTCTGGCTTGGCTCTTGATGTTAACCGTCAAGATGACCAAGGAATGGAAATGAGTGTTGTACGGGTCAAGTTGGATGTTGCAATCCGCTTTATCGGGGAGCTATTATTGAAGGAAAAAAATGCACAAGCAGCAGAAGCATTGAGACGAGAACAGAACACGTGGTGTCATGCATGGGTAGATGATGTGATTGCTCATGCTCAGAAGGTTGGGGTGGATAATAACTGGTATTCATGGTGTGCTATTCGCCGTGCGTCGGCGAGGAAGAACAATGAGGCTTTCGATGAAGATCAAGTTACGCCATATGTGGAAATGATGCGTTATTGGAAATAATGAAACCATAGGCTTGGTAATATCCAGCCAGACTATCTTCCAACACCATCGCCGGCGCTGTAGGATCAAGTTTACACTGACATGTTCAAGGATGAGATCGATCCCGAACCTGATGGCCGGTATACCTGGGAATCTAGACTCGATGGACGATGAAATGTCGTACAGAATGGGCAACAGGGTGGAATATATATAGATAATAAGGAACGCAGACATTCTCGGAAACGCTCGGATATGTTCGTCGCTGCGAAGACTAGGGCTACATCAGTAACATCGCCTTATATGCACCTTTTCGAGTCTGAGTACAGGTTGTCGTCCATACCCGAGTTCTACCCAACGTCCTTTCTCCGCTAAGTATATTATTATGACCCTCGTGATCCCTCTTGGCTTGCTTATAGCACAGTCACCACCATCCTCACCTGCCTGCAGCGCCCGCGGTATTCATAGCCTCCTTCATACCAAGACCAAACCAAGTTGAGGCACAGCTACATTTGTAGATTTACCATTGCCGTCTACATAGTCGATTATGGGAACAAGCATGAGACGTACAGACCGAAGTTTGTGATGAACTCGTTGACATTCCGAAGGGAAGCACCTTGTCGCACAAGATGAACACTACTGCCGATGCACAGCTCAAGGTATCAACCTAGCTACCAACAGGATTTCCGATCTTCACTCAGAATTTCAAGTCCAGTATCAACCCTGCGACAAACACGGAGGAGCGGACTCGGGGTTATTCTAGATCTCTTATTCCGAGACCCAGCGACGTCTTATGTTGGCAGGAGGGTAATTGACTGTAGTTACCCCTACCCAAGTAAGGGTTGCAGCTATCCCTGAATTATCCACCCGGGCTTACGAATTGCCAAGGTCTTCCTCAATGGCATGGCAGGCAAGGCGGGGTAATGAACCTGTGTGCCAGTTGTTATTTGGTGCCTTTCAGGCGAAGTTAACAGTGGGGAGCCGTAGTTCTAGACCTCGGACGTGGTGCGGGTTGTAGATCTTTTAGCAGCCGATGAAAGGGTATATGCCAAAAGCTCCTGATGTTAATACTGTTGGTTGAAAGGGCATGGCCTGTCTGTCTTGGCAAAAAAGTCAAACCAACAGCTTGCCAGGTTACGCATAGCAGAGAGTCAAGAGGAAAACAATTCACTGCAGTCTACGGATACAGCGTTCAATTCACCGCCCTTTCAAAACATATTATCTTTCTCGAATCCACGGCACTATTCCTTTCCTAACTTCTTATCTCTTAAACTACCCTTTTATCACATAGCGACATACACCAGTTAACTTCAGAATTCACCGCATAATGAACGATCTACGCGAAGCTTTACTTGCTCCTTCTCCCAAAGGAATTTCTGAACAAACCCTTTCCAAGATCATATCTGAAAATGAGGAAACCGTGCGCCTAGACATTGCCCGAGGCGAGGATCTTGAAGAACTTAGAGGAGCTGCATTCCACAATCGAACATGGATCATCAGCGACCGATTTTGCAATATCGGTGATGGTGTCGACTCTCTTGAGGGTTACCTTCATGACCTCTGGCATATGTACTACCAGCTAGCCCGGCATACATCCTATGAAACGCCTGAACATGACCGGCTTGTTCTCGACATACTCAAGATTCAGGGTCGTGGGGCTTTAACCAGGCCTGTGTCTGGTGTTTATGGGATCGATATTGCACGAACTGTCGAAGGCACGCTGTGGAATGATCTACCCTGGTTGGTCACTGACATGACCAAGTTCTGGATCGAGAATGCCGCAAAGCTTTCGAGCGCGCATCGCATCAACTTTGCGTCTTTTTTGGCCAAGCTGGCAGCGACACGCGTCAGCAAGGACAGAATGTGCCAGCTTGCCCTTGTTCTCTTCCGCTCTACACTTGAAGAAGGACGAGACCTCAATACGGGTGTAGCGTCTGACGAAGAGGACAGAGATCGAGGCATGAGGGCGCTCGACCTAGTTCACTTACTGCCATCTGTTTCAGTGTGGATCAAAGAGGCGAATTACAATCTGATTCAACTGTCAGATGTGTCATGGAATGATTGTCCGAGCTCGATTGGTCAAAGTGGCACCATGTTCGTCGAATCAGAGCTTGGTAAACGATGTCCATATGGATTCACACCTTGGCGGTGGATGTACTGGCTGAGGCGTCTGTACGAGATCCGGGATGAGGCAAAAGAGGCCAAAGAGGAACGTCTGGAGGAGTATGCTGCAGATGCCATTGAATTAATGCTCGCGGCCGTGGATGAACGCAAGTCGGAGATTCTCAGGGTTTTTGAAGATGCTGGTAATGAGTTGCATGAGGATAAATATTTGTCTTGCTTGAAAAACCCAGGTAAGGCCGTGGAGGAAATAGCTATGGCCCGAATAGATAACTAGACTGTTGTGAATTTGCGCTCCGCGTTGCTAAATGCCTAAAGGGATGCGAGCTGCGAAAGAGAACGAGCGCTATCTGAAATGTCTACGAAGACAAAGACAGTGTGGCTTAGGTGGCCCTATAAGTGGACAGCTCAGCCACAGGGTCCCCCTATTCCCCACTTACATGTCATACCTGTCTTCACCGCCTTCAGAGCGTTTGTCTTTTCTAGCATTCCCAAAGCTATCTTTTAACTTACTAGTAAGCTCTTCTTTACTATTCAACCACTCTATCTAGGCTGAAACGATAAGAAACAGTCAGTACTGTGATCTTCACAAACCATAATGTCGGACCCCAACTCCCAATCCACTATCGATGTCACAGAGTACGAAAAGACACTCCTGCAGCTACGATGTTTCGACACAATGTTTCTTGTCGATGATTCCGAAAACATGCAGCCCTACTGGCCCGAAATTAAGACATTGATAGAGCGCATTGCACCCATCTGCGCCAAGCATGATCCCGATGGAGTCGATCTGTACTTTGTCAACCATCGCCCAGGAGGCGTCTTGGGCAAATTGCCTGGACTCCAGTCTATCCGAAAGTCAGGCTACACACACATCGGCGGTTTCGTCGGCAGCATGCTCTTGACCAGCAAGGGAAAGCAGGTCGGCGCCATCTTCGACAGGGTCAAACCAGCTGGCAAGTGCAACATGGGCGCCAGGCTCGGCGGCTTGCTTAAGTGGTACTGTGATAAGTTTACCGCCGGGGAGGAGAAGGCGGCTCTCAACATCATTGTTGTGACAGCCGGTCAATTCGACGACGACATCAAATCACCTCTGATCCAAGCTGCCAGGACTCTCGATGAGGCCAAAGCACCGATTCACCAGGCTGGTGTCCAGCTGTTCCGCCTGGGTGGGCCGCATATTGAGCGACAAAAGACGCTGCAACATCTCGATGATGAGTTGCATAAGGAGGCTGGAACCCGAGACATTGTCGACACGGTGACTTGGAGTGGACATGGCCCATCCATGTCAGACGATGAACTGCTCAAGGTTGTCCTAGGTGCGGTTATCAAGAAGATTGATATTCGTGCTTCTGAGTTGCACTTGGAGGACTCAGCTCCTTCTGCACGGGCTGATCGGGAGTATGACGAGAGTAATGTAATTTAAAACTACGGTACTATTGAAAGATGAGGCGGTATTGGAATAGGAACGAGATTTTGACGACGTTTATGCCCAAATTGTAGAGGAGAATCGCGACATACAAGTATTACCCACACGTTAGTACTGCCTATGTTTTGGATGTTTCCGCGAACGATCGATGGTGGTGGTGTACCTTCAGCTGCTGTATACTATCCTCCGGTGAAACATCTGCCTTGTGTCTGCCCAATCCATGTCTCGCCTCTAAGGATAAGAAATATTATTAGTCCTGAAAAGACATAGTAGCTTCAGACAGTTTAAAGCCATACCCATTACAGTCGAGACTGAGTCGATAATGGCAATGCCCTAAGTCTCGTCAGCGTCCATAGTTACGTCTGATCGTGCTTGATTGGTAAAAGCATTCTCAACAAAAGGCCCGTCGTACCGTTGCTGCTAGAATAATCCAAACATCTGGGCCCGCCAAACCTAGAAGAAAGAGTCTTGCGTAGAGCCGTAGTAGAACGATGATACTTGAGGCAACAACGAAGCCGACCGCGATGCCAACGATAAGCGTGCCCCGTGACTCCGCCATTGTTGGCCAGTTCAGTCTTCCAGCGTTTTGAGAGATCTGACAAGAGATGTAAGGGAAGGTCGAGGAGTTCAAGGGTCGAGGACCACCTTAATTCACCAAACCGTGATGACTGGTCTGAAGAAAATGCGCCATCTTATCATGTTGTTCGGAGTAAGATGAGGTATATTATAGGACACTGGAACAATTGGGACACAAGGCAGCGATAGCGGCATAAAAGGAAGCCCCTGGGAGAAAATACTGTTCCATGGTGGTATATGGCAACCAACACAATGTGATGTTTTCTCCCGCAATCTCCCAAAAGTGTTGGTTGTCATACAGCATCCCACCCTCAACCGGACAACCAACACCTGCAGCCAGGGCTATATCCTTAAGGAACAAACAACCCGACGCCGTCTAACAGGAGAGTTCTATTATATAGACTTAAGTTCTAGAAATAGGAATAACTGTTAATATATTTAAGGATATATGTCGCGGAAGACCGCTGTACCAAACTACCCAAAAACAAAGGCCCTTGTTATCGGGATAACAAGGAATAGGGCTTATATCATATTCTTCACAATATAATTCTAGATTTAATGTAAGTAGGTATAATAGAGATATGAAGTTTAGCTAGAAAGCATTGAATCCTCTTGTTTACGGTTAATAACACCTCTCATCGGATACTTCTTTATTAGTTTAAGTATAAGATCCTATGTTTATATATAAAAAAAAAAAAATCTGAGCACAATTCATTCGCCTGCTACGGTAACTTACGAGTCATGAGAATAACTGTCGAGAGTTTCGACCATTTGAAAACTTAATGACGTTAAGCATTAGCTGAAATGCTTTGGAGTCAAACACTTGTCATTCGAAACAAGGCTTCACTTAGCTGAAGAAAGGAGTTACTAAGATATCTCTTACGACACAAGTGTAATCTCCTTCTCATCATACCCCAGCTCCCCAGCTCGACATGCCCTAACCGCTTGGCCATCCATAAACTTATACATATAGCATTCCCCAACCAACTGATACTCTCCTACATCCCGTTTAGGCCTTAACACAAAAGGCACATCAGCACCAAGCAGCACAGCACAGATATCTCCAGTCTGCATAGCCAAGGGCCCCATTCCCCAATTACCATCGATCGTATTAAAGAAGCGCCTATTGACAGCGTGCGACTTGAACTTGGGAGTAAATCCTTTGCCAACATCCAATACAGTGCTCAGATTCCAGAAGCCGTCGCCGGCCTTGGGGACAAGATGGGCTTGGTAGAAACCATCGTTTAGACGCATGCAGTAGCCAGCTAACTGCTCAACTACTCGCTCACGGCCGTCACGAGGTTGGTTGCCCTTAATCTCGTAGTAACAACCGAGTGTTGACGCAAATGCCGCTAGTACCTCTCTTGGATGGTATGGGTGTGGCTTCTGTCTCGCTTGGTCCCAGCATAGGTCGATCAGGTGTCCGCCGGAGTCTCGTGATTCGTCGAAGTCCGAAGCCTCCATGGTTCGTGTGAACTGGTCAATTGTACCAATGATCACCCCAGATACTGTGAGTCGGTCTCCGTCAACCTGAGCTTTGAAGGGCTTCCGCTCTTCCTTTCTTAGACTTGCATCCCACGCTTCCCAAAAGGCATCTGCATGGTTCTCCGTTTTTTTATTCCATTTAGGCACCCAAGTTGGATATCCTGATCCATGCTTTAGACTTTCCTCTGTTTGGTGAGCTTGTACTAGAAAATTCAACGACTCTTGGGATAGACTCGCAGCTAACAAACGGTGTTGCTCCCGGAGATCCAGAGAGTAGTTGGCCTGTAACCATGGCTTTTTCGTGACAGGATTCCTCCCCTTTGGGTGACCAAGAAAGGCATATACATGGTCCAACTTATTTGTGGCGTTAAAGTATCGTGAAGCTTCCAGAACAAGGACGAAATCGAGGCTGCACTGACTAGCAAGCAACTCGGCAGAGCTCCTTAATAAGTACGTTCGATGCATCCATGAATCTTCCTTTTCGTAAGTCGACCAGACATTCCAGACGGCATAAAGAGGCGCGCCAGAGAGCCTTTCCGATATTTCAGGCCCCAAGGCAAACTTGAGTTCCTCGTGGTAGTAAACATTCCAAATGAAGGCAGCAATCTCGCCAAATTCAATACTACCATCACCCCAGAATGCGGTTGCTGAGCCTGCAAGACCGACTTCTTGGAGAACCCAGACGCGGGAAAACCAGGAAAGGTCAAATAGTCTTCCAACACAATCTTTCCCGTTTATGCCCAGTACAGAGCAATAAACAGATCGCCTGCCAACTAATCTTGACATTTGGTGCGGCTCTGGAGAAGATGCAGTTTTTATATATACCGAAGGCATTTCTTCTTCCGTCGGGTAGTAATACTCCTTGTCCGTCCTGGTGTGCAGTTTGTAGTTGATCGTCTCTAGACAGCGGAACGCCTCGCTTGAAGATTCCGTCGGATCAGGACCCAGCCATACAAGGACATGATGAGCATTGTTATAAATAGCACCCATTAGATCAACTTGGCCGCCCTTTTCTTCATTGTCATTCTGATTGATACAGATGGCGTCCGCCCAGGCAATCTGCGCCTCATCGGTTTTCCGAATTCGACGAAGTCCATCAGAGAGACTTTGTGTGATCCTGCAAGCATGTCCTGAGCATTCGATGTTTGCAATCTTTTCCGGATCTCCCCAGACATAAGACAGAGCTGTATATGGCGTTGCGTTGTCGAGGTCGGAAACAAAGAGCTCACAAACTAAAGCATCGTCATACGAGCCGGGAAGTATTTTAAGTAATCGGAAGTTTCGTCCAGGCGGTATAGCCGGGTAGGTAAAAGATTCATAGTCCATGGCCACATTTGACAATGTTGATAATTGGAAAAGAATGGAATGTCAGACAATTTTGTGATAACAAGGCCCACTCTTAGACGACGCGAGAGGGGTATTGTGGCTCAGCTTGCATTGCTCGTTTTCTTTGCTACCACAGCCTCGTCTCACTGTAGCGGATAATATTTGTGATAAGGCGGTAGACCTAAAGCACGCAGGGAACCATTTATCTCGTTATCACATTTCATGCCTAAATTCCATAAACATGAACTATTTCATGGTGGACATTCAAGGTACAGCTCACATTATGAGTTTGAGAAGTTGAACCTCGGTGCTATTATCGGCCATACTGGTATTTGAGTTCTTATGCGAGTGCATAAAACATCGCCCGTAAAGGCTGGTGCCGTTTGGGTTATAAAAGCAAAATCCAATGGCTCCTGTGTTGAGTCAGCTGGGCGCAGCTTACAGCCTTATGCTGTCAAAAATGACGCAATTGAGGGCATTAACTTTAAGAAAGTCACCAGTATGTAGTTCAAGTAGTTTCAAAAACAGCCCCGGATTGAATTGAACTATATTCGTAGTACGGAGTACAGTCCCCAGGGGTTATAAATATTCACTTCCGCTTTTTAGTCCGTACCTACCCCGCGGCGGAATCGGTCTAACTTATCCAAGACACTAAATGAGTTCATTCGGGTTTCTGTCCGTAGACCACGTTTCTACAGCGCGTCAGTCTTATTCTCTCCCCCAAGGAAGCGGAATTTTACTTACACCCGCCAATACCCGTGTAGCTCTTTATTGCTCAGATCCTTTCGGACCTCAACAAGAAAAAGTTCCAGTTCATTCATATCCCATCCTAGAACCTTAGTAAACAAGGCTAGGCTAAGACCTTGAACGCCGCCAACGAGATTCACGTTGCCCCAAGCACCTAAACGAAATCAGCCTGATACCTATTACTCTTCTGGCTGGGTCCAAATACCTAATTCTTTCATCTGCTTTTCATATGGCCAAGTGTTCATAGGCCATTTATAAGGCGTTTCCACTACATTAGTAAACCCAGCTCGGGTGAGCTGCTCCTTGTAGCCTAAGCCAGAATCGAGAGCACTGCCCATTTTAGTAGCAGCCTCATTCATCAGATTACTCCACTTATACACGGCAGAGTCTTTCGACACGGTCTCGTCGTCACTAGTTACGGGATAAATCGGATCCATAAGTTCAATGTAGCCTCCTGGCTCAAGGTTCCTGGCAACTGTCGTCAGAGGTTGCTAAGGAGAGGAACGATTGAGAATGGCTTACTCGAAAGCTTGATTAAAGAGCTTTGGCCAGTCGCGAATCGAACCAGTCATTGCGCGTAAGTAAATAAAGTCGAATGGCCTGCTGTATGTCCACTCGTCTTCGAGATCATCGACAAAGAACGAAACATTCGGTGGTACACTGATGTATATTAGCAATTCGATTCTTCTGCCGCGTGGTTGTGTCAGATTTTTACAATGTCGGTTGGATCGGACTTAAGTCGACACCCGTCACCTATGAAGTCAGCTAGAACGCAATGATTCGAAAAGGGAGAGAGTACCTCGGCCTCTGGGTGCTCATCGGCTGATGCTGTCAGTCTCCTACACATTACTATGTGGTCATAACGTACCGAAATCCATCGACCAGATTCCTGTGCCGCATCCAGCGTCAAGAACGCGTTTCAACGGCGGTTTCCCCTTTACGGGGGCAATGAACAAACGGTCATTAAGCGTCAATAAAGCCAAGTGGTGCTGTTGATCTAGGGATCATTAGTTGGAATCACTCAACTCTTTTGGACTATTTTGCGTGCTATACCTAGACGATCGTTTTCTCGCTAAGAAGGCACCTTTTTGAGCATTCGCACGTTTGATCTTGGGGAGAAGAATGCATACATCATCATTAGGTAAAATGTAGGCTATAAGACGTTTGAGTCAGCTCTTATTGTTTGAAATGAATAGGTGTACTTACATCCCTCCTTGTATGCGTGATACGTGCGACCATTTTGTATGCGGTATTTAAGAATGTTGGATTCAAGAGATGCTGTGTCGCTGAAGGCTGAGATCTACAATTGACATTTAACACACGATCTGAATGCAAACATTCACTGTCCGTTTGAAGTTGCCTACCTCGTCGAAAGAAGAGTCGCCGTCGGTAAGATCGTCCTATCCCAGTCAAAGCATTAGTTTACACTGCCGTAGAAAGACATCAACTCGCCACTAACCACAAGTTCGGGATTTAATGGATGACCCTCGGCGGGCGGCGTACTATGAGTGGACTTGGGTGAGTTTCCAGCCATCGTGAACTTTACTGACGAAGATGACAGAAACTAAGGATATTACAGACCACAGAAGAGAGGGGGGGATTAAAGGAAGATAATCAAGCAACAGCGATGCAACGGTCGCATTTATCACATAAGCATCACATCATGTTCTATGGCGGCTATATGCAAAGTCTCTCCCAGCCGAGGACTCTGATGAATCAACGAATCATGCCTATCTATCACATTCTCCCATCCTTTATACCCTGTCGGCTTGTGGGGTTCCTCGACTACCCTGGCTTCAGCGATTGGGCGAGATTCCTAGAGATAAACCAACAGCATAATAACTGCATATATATTTGCCAAAATACGCTGCTCGTTATTAAGTATTATAAGACCCTAATGCTAACAGCAAGCTGTTAATTATAGAGGTAGGCAAAGCCTGCCCCTATCCTCTCGGTCTTCCTATTCTTCTTTATAGGTCTCTTCTTCTTCATAGGTCTCTTCTTCTTTATAG
>JABFFJ010000455.1:0-26388 GCA_013623715.1 Fusarium verrucosum | reverse complement strand
GAAGAGATAGACTTAACTCCTTCATAAACACCAACAGTTATACAAGACTAGGTACAGCATTCGTGTTTCACATCACATGTTTCACCTACACTATTCTCGGTCCCGGCTAGAAGCCCGAAGCTTCTCACGGACTCCATCGTCCAATAACTAAAATACACGGACATGCAGCCACGGTCACGTGGACGTCCTGAGAACCAATCCAAGACAATGATGGTCTGAGCAACTCATAGTCTGACTTTGGTGGGTGAAAGAGACTTTAAGCTAAGACAGATCAGAGTGTAGTATGGCTTCTAGGCCCAGCAGCCAAAGTGGCATTTGTTGAATAGATCATGCTAGTTCGATTCAGCATGAATGTGGCGCCAATGGTGCTGAACCAAATACATGCTGCCTTTATATAAGACCAGCAAGCTCCCTGAAAGATTTCGCCAGCGTAAAGCAAACTCTCAAAATGCTTTTCTCTCAGTCTCTCCTCTCTCTGGGGTCAATATTCAACGCGGTGACGACTCTGCCGGGATGCGGTGAAGTCAATGTCTTCTACACGTACGCTCATCAATGATCGATAATAGATCCTCACTGACCTGTGATACATCAAGTGGACTGCCAGGGCGCCATGAATATGTCACAAAACAGGGCTACGATGCCGCTCTTGTTGAAGAACAGATCTTTAACCATACGCGCGCACTTCGCGAAGCAGGGTACAATGTGCGAGGTTCGTATATCAGGCATTATGCAGGTGATTGTTTATACTGACAGCTGTGTAGCTGTCTGGAGAGGACCTGAGATAGACGGAAGCGAGATGAATCGACACATGAAGGGTGTTCACTGGCATGCGGCTGGTATAGGTTTTGGAGTGAGGGGATCTCAAATATCCGATGTCATCACTCTTTTCGAAGGTCTGAACGCCAACAACAGTGCAGATGTTTTAGTGCTGACAATCTCTAGAAACCATCGACATATTTAGAGAGGAAGCGCCCGATGCAAAGTTTGTCTTCAACTATAATCCCCTGACGTTTCTATGGTCAGTCAAGCGGTATTTCCCGTTATCGAGCGACTGCAAAGATCATCCAGGGAAAGATTTGGTTGGTTTCCTACCTTCAAGGAGATGGGCTGAGCTAATGTCAATTGATAGGGATATATTACGCTTTGTGACAAGGCTTGCTCCTGAACCTCACGTGGCAGTGGGTGAAGTAGGACAATTGGGATCACATTGTACTCGCGGATCTGACTGGACTCAATATTCAGAGATTCAAGCAATTTGGAAGCTTCTTGGTTGCTTGAAACACCTTGGAATTCGCTTGTGATTCACCATCAGGATGCTGGCGACTATCGTCACGTGACCACCCATGAAGCTCAGGAATTCCTCTGTGATCTAAGTAACAAAGATGCTTTGAAACTAGTCAAAACTCCGAAAAGATATTCTAAGATATTGATTCCTACACTGCAAAAATAGGGCTCGTAGATCACGCAAACAAACACCAGGAACAGCGTTTCGAGCCACGTGTCGCCCGACACGATCCGCCCCTCCCTTCAACTGCCGTGCCAGTACCCCAACGCCATCATCGGGAGCCAAGGATGTGTCAACGGGGCCTGAGGGTGTAGTGAATGCAGATCGGGGATAAGGCTGCAGTTTCCCTGACCTGATATTTGGGGGCACATGACAAAACGGTTTGTGGTTGCGGAGGGGTACAGCCTAAATCCGGGGATTGTCTGTGAACACCTCTCACGATAGGGATACCACTCTGGCGTGTATATACACCTTGGTTTATCAGATGGTGGGGTGAACCCCTGCCTCTAGACTTGCAAGGCGAAGGAAGGCCACAAGGCTTCGACGTCATTGCAAAAGCATGTTAGAAAACACGTCGTGAATATCAGTTTTGAATAGCATCATTGCTTGTCGGAGATTTTTCAACATAGCGACATAGTGGCGTGGGCCACAGTGAACAACAGCTCGGACATGAAGCAAGCATCAATAGAGCGTCAGCTTGATTCTGCACAGACCTATTGTAGGGATGCTCTTTTACAAGTAATATGTTGCGAATAACTGTTGAACTCGCTAACCTAGAGCTTCTTACAACGCCGCCGACGAACCCCAATTTTAGTCAAGTATACACACAACACGCAGTCAAGAACTAACCCTGCTCCTGTTTTCATCCCTTAAACACCTTTCCAGTGCTAACATTCACCTTGGTCCACAAAGATCTAGTAAGCATATACCAAACAAACTGTATAGGCCAGTAGACATGCATCATCCACAACCAAGGTAGAGGATCCCATGACTCAAAGGTTCCGTCTTTCCAGTAGAGTAAATGCTTTACAAAGGTCCGGATCGACTTTTGTATATCGGAAAGACTCATTGTTCCTCGGACGAGAGTGAGGTAGAATGGATAGAGGACGAGTTCGACAGCGTCTTGGCCAACCCAGTAGTATTGTTGAGGATTGGAGGGTGAGAGCGGGGGCTTTGTAAACGGCCTTGGAGGTGTAGATGGGGATAGAATGGAGAGATACTCTTCGACAAGCTCGGGAGTGTTATTGAAGAGGATAGTGGCAGTGTGAACCCTTGGATTGCACTCGATGGGATATATCGCAACATCTTTCTCCGAGCTGGACTGAGCAGCCTCTTCATCTTCCTTGTTGATCAAAAAGTCAAAGCTCATGTGCCCTGTAAAATCCTCTCCGCCTTCTTCTGCTTGTCTGATTGTAAAGTCAAGCATCGCTTTACTGAGAGGAGAGTCGGCGGGAAGTGCAGAGTAATGCATGAGTACATCAGCCGAACGACAAGCGACAAAGGCACAAACGCGACCGCGAATGACTAGAGCATGTGTACAGAATTCAGGACCGGTGATGTATTCTTGGATGATGAATGAGCATTTGGCTGACTCGAAGGGAATAGAGTCGATGCGTGTGAGTGTAGCGTCCTCGGAATGGAGGGGAAGTAGAGGCATAGCGAAGCGTGCAACATCGTCAACGCCAACAGGTTTGACCAGATATTGCTTCGCACCAGGCTTGAGTTCTAGACCACCATTTTGTCGGAGGAAGTTAATAACCACTTCTTTATCCTCAACAGTCTCAGTGTGTGGAACCGTTAAACCAAGCGACTTTGTATGCTCAATAAACGCATCCTTCTCATGAAGTCTCCGGATATCCTCAGCACCGAATTGAATGGCCTTGGCATTGGTTCGGGCTTCAATCTCTTCTCTTACTGTAGCATCTTGAACAGCGGCGTTGACATCTGATACGGAAATCCAGAGATCGACGTGTTCCTGGTGAATAATCTCGATGATTCGGTTGAGGTATAGGTCTTCATTGCTGGTTTTTGAAGAATCTGACGGTGGAGGCAGACGATAATACGCGTTAATTGCGCGTGAGACACGACCGAGGGAGAGAGAAGAGCAATCTGCTCCGATGACGCGATGGCCTCTTCGATGGAAAATTCGAGCGAGGGAGAGTCCTTTTGCCATGTTGACGCCCGTCACCAGGACCGTGACCTTGTCCAGGTTGTCTGATTCATTGTGCACGTTGGGAGTCTTGATGAAGCGATTCCAGAGGTAGGCTGCCAATGCGAAAGAAGCAGTTGTTGGTAGAAAGATGAGGCTGATGATGAAAAGTGCCAAGTTCTTGGCGAATTCAATCGCACGAGGGCGCTTGGGAGCGAGATTTCGCCCAAACATGGCGTTGAGGATATAAAATAAGCTTCAAGATAGAAAGGTAATGGTATATAGATGCCAATTGTGAGCTTCACTGGTCATGACAGCTATTCTCTCGTCAGACACAGCTCGAGGCTACGATTTTGAAAAGTCAATTGGAAGACGTCATGACTCTGCGTGTGAATGCGGAGGTGTTTCGGAGCAATGCCAGATTCCGATGCAGGCGGCTCAGCTGAAACTAGTCAACGGCCAATTTTAGAGCTCGCCAGGAATATTAGCTCCGATGGGTCACACCAAAACGGATTCCAGTTGAAAAGAGGCATATGCAGCGTTTTACACCGGTCGCGTATTGATATTCTTGGCTGATATGGACCAATGGAACTGAATGTCTGCCGTTATATGTATCACGAGTATAACCACCATGTGCGGAATCTTGACTGTATAAACATACAGTACCTACCGATCGAACGGGTCCAGACTCTTCAACCCAGGCAATATCTCCATCTCTATTGTTACACCGAATGCTGTGTTCTCAATCTGCTTACTTCTATGACGTGATAGACTGGACAACGGTCTCAGTTTGTGGACATCTTAAAATGCAAACGTCCGAAAACAAAAAGAATAAGAAACAAATCTCGGAAAATAAAGGCGGTCAGTTGCTTGTCGGAGCACAAAGTCCCTGGATCAGACAAGGATGGATTATCGTAGATGCGCAGTGCAACATTCCCATTTCCCCTCTCAAGATCCCGATTTCACTCACTTCAGGGTCTTGTCCCTTTCACATGCCCCACGTTTGTTGTTGGTTAACGTGGTCAAGAACTAATGAATGACGCGCACATGCCAGATGGTAGGGTAATCGACATCTCGCCCCGTCTTTACGAGAATACAATACACTCTATCTCAAGATCTAGGCACAATCTCCCCCCACGCACACTAAGATCGATACCCGTGCCGGGCGTGCCCCTGAAAAAGTCGACGTGTATTGTATGTTCACGGTACATTCCCTTGGGCTCTGAGTATATGACACCTCGAGATGTAAGACGCGATACCAATTAGGCTAGGAGCTACATGCCGTGCTCTTCAAGACCCAACCACTCGTTATATCGGGACCTTTCCATCCAGTCATATCACAGCTTGGACTCATTTCTCAGCTTGATCATAGAATCAACATCATGACACCAACATTAGATACATGCGTTATGGCGTGAGAATGCATCTGGGCCGAGTCTCTGCTCGAAGGATCGAATGATGCCGTTGTCTCAGTACTTCCCCGACAACCTCTCCTTGACGGAATGTCTATGTACTACGACATATTCTGGTGAATACCCTGCTTTAAACCTTGTCGGTAGTTGTATATCCCATCTGCAACCGATCGAGTTCTCTTCCAGCCGAGGGTCATAATGCTTAAAAGCTGCTTATCCCAGCCTACATTGACTTTTGCCTTACACTTCACCTGCACACTCTTCCTCATACACCCCTTTATCTTTGTACTACCCCATTCCACATCTACCCACCATGTCTGATATGAATGCCACCGTTGAGCCCACCTCCAAGGGCTTCGCTGTCTGTGGCTACGAGAAGATCGAGTATGACTTTGAGTTTCTCGATGGTGTTTTCAACACTGCCAATCCTCAGCTCTATCAGCTGTACGCTCCATGGGGACGATGTCTTGCTGTCATGGACTTGAACATCTTTAACCTCTATGGTGCTGAGATGCAGCGATATTTTGATCACTACGGTATTCCTCTTACCATTCACAAGACTATGATTGGTGAGAAGGCCAAGTCGATGGATACTCTTCTTTCTATTGTTGATTCTATGACCGATTTTGGTATTTATCGCAAGGAGCCTGTTCTTGTCGTCGGCGGCGGTCTTGTGACTGACGTTGCTGGGTAAGTTTCTCACTCTCACCAACAACTCATCTAACGGTCACAGCTTCGCTTGTGCTGCTTATCGTCGCAACACCAACTACATCCGAATCCCCACTACAGTCATTGGCCTCATCGACGCCTCAGTTTCCATTAAAGTGGCTGTCAACTACGGCCGCTACAAGAACCGTCTCGGCGCTTACCATGCCCCATCTCACACATTCCTTGACTTCACATTCCTCCGCAGTCTCCCTGTAGCTCAGATCCGAAATGGCTTCGCAGAGCTAATTAAGATTTCTACCTGTGCTCATAAGGAGACATATGACCTTCTTGAGAAGTACTGCGAGCAACTTATTGACACTGGCTTTGGTCGATCTGATGATGCTACTCCTGAGATCAAGGAGGTCGCTGATAAGATTTGCCGTGCTGGTATTCATGAGATGCTTAAGCTTGAGACACCAAACCTTCATGAGATTATGCTCGATCGTGTGATTGCATATGGTCATACTTGGTCTCCTCTTCACGAACTTGTCCCCGAGACTCCTCTTCGTCATGGGCATGCTATCTCTATTGACATGGCATACTCTGCCACTCTCGCTCACATCCGCGGTCTTCTCTCGACAGAGGAGCATACCCGTCTTCTAAACCTTTTCTCACGCGCCGGTCTCTCCATGGATCATCCTCAGTTCGATGCTCCTCTTCTCGAGAAGGCCACCACTGCGATTCTCAAGACTCGCGATGGCAAGCTTCGTGCTGCTGTCCCTGTCAACCCCATGGGAGATTGTGTCTTCCTGAATGATGTCAGCCACGACGAGATGGTTGCTGCTCTTGAGGAACACAAGAAGATCATGAAGTCGTATCCTCGTCAAGGTGCTGGTATCGAGGCTTTTGTCGACTCTAGCGATACTGGCTACACTGTCAACGGCGCACCTGTCGAGAATGGCAACACCCAGAATATTCCCTTCAATGGTGTTGAGAACGCTAAGCTCCATGCCTCTGGCCCCGAGGGTGTCGATGGTCTTCAGCAAGATTCCAGCAGTGAGGATGATTACGTCTTTAGCTCGTCAAAGACCAATGGTAACCAGGACAAGGGTATCCTCAGCGATTTGAAGGAGAAGGCAAATGGTATTCAGAGCCAGATTGTCAAGGCTGTCGCTGTCGAGAGTCAATGATTGAAGCAACATTCTAACACCAAAGTTTATTATTCTTTTATGGATGAGTATATGAATGTTTGGGATTTTGGATTATATTGAATAGGGTTACTTGACCTATGGGTCTATGCTAAATCATGCCGGGCCTGAGAACGAGATGATAAATCACTCAGCATCCACGGTTTTACCTTCGATTTAAATACAAATAAGGATTATTATATCACCATACTTCTCCTGGAACTTTGATCGTATATAGTATCGTCTCTCCATGTCTGACAAAATCCTGTGGCCAACTATTTGTCTCATTGTTCCCATTGGCTTTTTCACTTGGCCTACCCATTTCCATTTTGATAAACATTGCTAAGATGCAGAGCGAGAGACTGGGTTCCCCACTCTCTTGTTACGGTAGCTGGTCATCTCAACTACCTCGGGCCTATCTGCCCTCTCTTTCTGTTTGATCTCTCCCCTAGGACCGGCTACATAAATCAGTAAAAGATTCAATTCTTGCGGTTGGGAGTACTACTTACCAATACTCAGACAAACAAACTTGATTATGACGGGAAACCAGATAGCTACTGCAACAAGCTGTCCGAATCCCCATGTCGAAAGGCCCCCATCAGCCGAATGCATATCAAGAAGGTTGACCATCTCGTGCAATCCGATCAAAATCATGGTGACAGTAAGAACTTCGATACCAACCCAAAGTATATGTAAGGAGAGCTTTGCCCCTTTGGTTTTTGCAAGCGAAAAGACGGTTGAGGCGTCTCCGCCAATTTGAGTGTACTTGGATTTATTCCCCGCCAGTCGTGCCGCTGCAAAATGCGCAGCCCAGTCCACGACAAGACACGAGGCAATAATGTGAACGGCAAAGCGACAAGAAAGAGTGATTGCAAAGAACTCGTAGCTGTCCTTTTCTTTAATACCCTGACAGAAGCTCATTGGGCCGGGCATGTTTCCGCACGCCACGAGCGTGGAAACTTGCTTAAGATGCTCCATGAACGCATCTGCATTAAAGCCCCGGTACTCAGTGGTAACAGTCATAAGAACCCAAGCAAGTACGACAAAGAAGAGGGTGTAGAAGCGCCGCTCTCCGGCTCGGTGCATGACTAGCTGCGCCATAAGTACAGGATACATACCCGCCGTGATGAGACCTTGTAGAATACGACGGTTAAATATCCATGAGAAGAGGGTAAACATGTTGGCCAAGCCTGTTCTGTTTCCGCTGTTGAATGTGATGATGGACGTGATGGAGACGGTAACAGCAAAGAGGGCCTGAGATTCTTGGAAGTGCAGCATACACAAAGATGCCGCATTTGCGAAACGACTTTGGGCTATCGCATCTTGCCACTGTTGAAATTTATCGCGAAGACTAGAGCTTGTCTGGAAAGAGCTTGCTGTGCGACCAAAGTTTCGGATCCAGGATGTTGTGAGTTTAAGGCAGAGTCCGAGGAGGAGAACAAGGGCCATCTGAATGATATATGCCGTCACGATCTAGAATGTCTCATTAGGAAACCATAGAAGATTGGGGGCAACATTACTCACGCCTTGGCCTGCAATATCCAAGTCGATACCAGCGCTTGCAGCCTGGCAGTATGGACCTGCCATGACGCTCCCAAACTTGGCGATATTATCCGGTGACACAGGTTGGCACTTGAACGGCCATAGACTAGAAGTGCAATTGCCAAACTTTGAGTCCGCGCATGACGCCCAAGCACAAGCTCTCACACGCCGAAAGACATTCAAAGTATTGAACTCTTCAACGGTCCCAAAATGAAATATGTCATCCATCTCCTTCTCACTCGTTCTATTAATCGTATCGTTGCCTGAACCAACTAACATGCCCAACGTCGATAGCGTCATGCAATTCCACAAGTTCTCAGGTGAAGAGTACATGAGCGTTGGGTCAGAACAGGTCTTCGTGCAATTAAGCGTGTCAGAATCCTCATCGTCATCGTGGCAGCCGTAGGATATGAGCCTTGCGCCAACGTCGGGATACTTAACGATGGAGTTTATGCGAAAGAAGTGCGCTGTTTCCCATTCTTGCCACTTTTGAGATATGGGGATTCCGTGGTAGGTTCTGTTGAAGACGTATTCGTCTATGAGTTGGAACTTTCGCTCAACCATTTTCAGTGAGATGACGAAGAGAGGAGAGAGATTGAAAGATGAAACTCACTGCAGCCAGGATTTTCTTTATCAGCCGCATTGCCAAGATTTTGAGTATGCAATGCTACCTCTCTAGATGTTCTTATTGGTTTGGTTGGAACATAGCCCGTTCAGCCCAAGGCAGACGCATCCTTCTGATATTGGGTGTTAGGGAATATCATTCTGGTGGTTGCGACCGAAGATGAACATTTCAAGTTTTCATGTGACAGCGCAGTCGCGTAAGATGAAGCCCACCGGGATGTGGATTATAGAGTTTCCTTCACAACATCTCCCTCGTCAGAAATTGTGAATGCGCCGGACGGATCAGGTTGGACTAATAACTTATGCAGATGAAGAGATGATTAAAATAATGACACTCATTATGTCATTTTACAAGCGCATGAAGTTCTTGAAGCGTTTTTAAATCAGCAATTATATGAAAGCCCACTGAAAATTTAATATAACGAATATTAAAATGAAAATCAGAATTACATACGAAAAAGCTATTGAGATATAATATCTTTTGATATTAAAAATACAGTCCAATACCCCATTCTCGCATACTGATTGGCTGACCATCTCGTACTCGGCTTCTAGATCGCGGAATATAAAATGTCAGACCATGGAAACAAGAAAGCCAGATCGTGACAGTCGCAAGGAGGCTGGGGCCAAAGTATGGGAGCATTCGCACCCCGGTAATAAACAGCGGAACCTGTATTAGTCCGCGATCCTTGACAAGAGGCGGTAAGCATTGCATTGTTTTGTTTATAAAACCATTTTACCAGCCTTCTCGACGCGATATTCGACAAAATTCATCCCTTTTTATTTTCACCATGGCCGAGCTAGAATACGATGTACGTGTTTTTCCCCGGAATTTCATGTCAAGATGCTAACTTGACCCTCATTTCAGTATCGCTGGAAAGGTTCACTCACCTTCTAATCACTGCCCCGTTGTAGTCTGCTAAACAAACTCCACAGTGCTACTCCTCGGAGATTCAACCGTAGGAAAATCCAATCTCGTCATTCAATTCACACAAAATGAGTTCGGCGCAGATTCCAAGCCAACGATAGGCGTGAAGCCCATCAACAAGATCGTGCAATGCAACTCAAAGACCATCAAGGCCAACATCTGGGACACGGCCGGCCTGGAAAGATACCGCGCCGCTGCTCCTTATTACAATGACGCCGTCGCTGCGATAATTGTTTACGATGTCACTAACCGACGCAGTTATATGCACGTAGCCCGTTGGTTGCGCGAGGTTCGTGATCACGGTGAGCCCGGTATTGTTGTCATGCTCGTGGGGAATAAGACAGATTTGAAAGGCTACAGGGCCGTGGCGTATGAGGAGGCCCACCGGTTTGCTAGTAAGTTATGAACGAAGAAGAATCAAGTTGGGCGATACTGACAAGTTGCAGGCGACAATAAGCTGCTCTTCATTGAAAC
Organism: Fusarium verrucosum; assembly: GCA_013623715.1. Lineage (NCBI taxonomy): Eukaryota > Fungi > Ascomycota > Sordariomycetes > Hypocreales > Nectriaceae > Fusarium > Fusarium verrucosum. Next base: position 16,139 of record JABFFJ010000455.1, on the reverse strand, counting down.
ATCTGCTCGTGAAAACAGCCAAGTTGAAACTGTCTTTGAAACTATCCTCGATGGTACAGTTTACCTTTTAAAACTCATACCAAAAGCAGTAGCTGATTATCGATTCATTAGGTGTCTACAAACAACGATGCCCGAGCGAGTAGTAGTCTCGCCAAAACTACAAGACCCAGGCCACCAAATTTTATGAGCATCCTGTGAGGGCTATCTGCTTCTTATCTATCGTTGAATAATCTATTATAGACACTTCTTTCCGAATGGATGACCTGGGGCCGACGATATACGTTATATGAGTTCATAGCGCCTGTTCTAGCTTCACTTTATCTTGTTAATAGAACCCGCCTTTACCTTTCAGATTTAGAGAATGCCGGTTTCCTCTCAATACAGGTGTATAGGATGCTTAGTCTGTCTCACATGAGGCCTGACTTCATCCATACGTCCGATTCAAGCGCCTAGCCAAAGAATCATATTGCCCTCAATCTGTGATTCATGGGGTCGGTAAATACGGGCCCAGAAGTATATACTCATGCTTCTCGAATACAATTCCAGTAATTCTGTTTTCGTTTGTGATTATTCAGAAGGGTGGCCGGGAGGAAGCCTGAGTTTGGCCTGGCTATGGAGAATCGTGTACGATAACAGGACAACCTCATGTCCAACGCCTGTTTTACTGGCAATCTAAGAAGTTGAGATGTTGCACTAGGCATCTCCTTGTTATGCCCGAGATATACGGGACGTCGACGAAACCAATCTGAATTTTTGGGCGCTGTGTCAACAGAATGGCAGGTTGCCAAGTCTCTCAACTCGGTGGATGAAGAGGCCGATAACGAAAACGACAAGGGAGAGTGCGCAAAGCTATTTTGCTGCCATTTCTCAGTACTCTGTCTGAGCTTGGAGAATTTGTCTCGAACACTTATTACTGACCAGTCAATCCACCTTCGCGAGTATATCAACGAACTAGCGCCGATCCTAGTTGTACGAAATCTTTTGGAACTGATATTCTCCATGCCGCCGCAGAAGAAAGGGAGATTCAAGATTAACTAAGGTAACACTATATAAAAACTCTATATCAAGAGACACTTTAGGTATTATAAATCATGTCCTAATAACTAAAGAATCTCTTCGCTGCTCTGAGCCGTAGGCTTTATCCTTCTCTGCTGACTAAGACTGTACCTGCGCAGCCACATTCCTGGGTACGATCCCCACAAAGGCTTCACGAATCGGTGTTAAGTTTTACAATAGTAGGTGCAATATGTAAAGTTACTTAGATTGTTTATTTGCATCTAGGCCTATAAGAACGATAACCCAAACTGGTGTAATGGAAACACAATCGAGTATCACCCGCTTATGGCGGGCCCTACGGGGAGCGGCAGATCTTGGTTCGAATCCAAGGCTTGGGGTCTATAATATTTTTTGTTTCCTTTATTCACCCATGAATCAAAACCCTTCTACTAATTTAATATGTTTTCAGTAAAGAATCTTTTAGAATCTTAATCGACTGGATAAAGAAAGAATCAATCAAAGGAGGGGGGGTCCCGAGGGATGTTTCTTCCTAACTTACTTATGTACCGTATTATCTCAATAAATTAGCGACGCCGTATATATATCTTTTCCCTAAGAAATCATACCTTTTAGTATTTTAGTATTAATATGATACCTATATTAGCTAATTGATAGCCTAAAATCAGCTAAATGGGATCCACGAGGCGTGGCTAATTCATTGAGATAATATGGTAATTTAGTAACCCCCGTGCTCAAAGAATGCATTTGACTGAATTGTCCACCCTACTTGATAAGCGATAGAGAAATGGTTAGATACGCGTGCTTTCTATATAGTAACTAGTAGACAGGCCAAAGGGGTTATGAATGTGAAATTTTATGCGCAAAGTCTGGCAGGGAACAGAAAAAACGGAATAGTTAAGTATGAGATGGCGGATGGACTGAAAGTGCGTTTAAGGAACCTATAGGGGCAATTATTTTGTTTTCTACTTCATGGTAAGATACTATTGGTCTATCAATCGAACTTGTTTATTGAACTATTATAAAGAACACCAATGCTAAACTAATGGTAGAAGACAAAAGACGCGGAAGTCTAGAAGGGCTCACTGCGCCATAAACACAATACGGGTCGCCCCGTTACCACCTAAAATACTAGATCAAGAATACCTCCCAGAAAAGCATAGTCAAGCTATTCTTCTGCATCCAACAGCTCAACTGGCTTATGGTCCTCCATAGCCGGTACCAGTCGTGATACAACAGCCCATACTCTGTCCCGTGTCTGCATATTGTAAGGGCAGAGGACCCAAGAAAATCCTGCCATCAATGACTTGCGATACTCATCCATAACTTCGGGGTCCTCTCTCGAGAGCTTAGGTCCACCGTACTCATATAGCTTTGCGAGGTAGTGGTCAAGCACCTCCATCTCATACTTCTTGCGGTCTTGGATCGTCAACGCAGTCATGACAAAGTAAGCAATATCAGTGAAGCACGATCCGACGTGGATAATCTGCCAGTCAACAATCATGGGCGTCTTCTTCTCTTCAGACCAGGCCATGTTGCCGAGATGTGCGTCTCCGTGCAGGATGCACTGGAACTTGGGGTTTCGAGTGGCAAACCATTTCTTGATGGTAGCAGTCATCAACTTTTGGTTCTTCATATACTCGGGAACAGGGGGTCGATCTTCACCCAGCACGATGGCATCCCACATTCCGCAGAGTCCTAGCACTGAGGTCTCGTAGTGATCATCCAGCCAGGGGACGCTGGAACTCTTAAATCCCCAGGTGGATGCGTGGAGGGCGGCAAAGTTCTCGACGACCATCTTGACGCGATCAACGGACCAGGTGGATGCTACATCGGCGAAGGTGTATCCCGCAGCAGCGACGTCCTCCATAACTAGGACGGCATTTCCAGCACTCTTCCCGGCCCAAAGCTTCTCTGGTACATTGAGATGAGGGATGGGTGCCAGGTTGTTATAGAAGTCGACTTCGCGGTTGTAGAGTGACAGGATGAAGGGATACTGAGCCAACATGGTAGGGTTGAAGCCACCCTTGACACAGATTCTCATAGGCTGCTGCTCAACGCCATCGTCCTCGGGTGTGACCGTAAGAAGTATCAAGGTGGCGGTACCGTTGATGATCTGGTTTACTTCAATCTTGGCATTATCGAGAGAAACCTTGGGTGAGAGCCAGTTGGCTGTAATGTCTTGGGGAAGACTGGGGAGTGATTGGACTGCGGCCATTGTATCTTGGAATTAAGGGATGTAAACAAAGGGGGACTTGTGGCACAGTGAGGAGGAGAGAAGAGGCTGTGAGAACTTATGGCCCAGTAAGGAAAGAGGACAGAGGTTGCTTGTTATAACGTAACTGGACATGGAGACCACGGCTCAGACTCCTGTATACGGATTGTCTATCTCCTTATGGCAGAAGGATCCAGTGAGACAAAATTACGTATTCGTTTTGGCTTGTGACCTTGGTTATTATGATCCCCCTGATAAGAGATGTTGGTTCACTCAGGTTGCAGGGGGCGGATGGTGATGATATCCACCAGGAAATACTGTACAGAACAGGACATGTTTTTATTAAAAGACTCCTCAGTGGAAAATGTGTGATGTTTGCAGAATCCACCCATAAATCCCGATGTCAGCTCAGATAATTTCAGAAAATGAGAAAGCCCCCCTCTAAGCCTCTCATATTGAAGGACAAGACCTTGTACAATACCTCAACAAAGCTTGTGTGATTTCCCACGATACTGGACAGGGTGTCCGTTCTGTTGGTTGTGATTTGAAACACAATTACCTCAACGTCGGAGACATCTGCCGTGCCTGGCATGATGCTGATGCTACGCCTCTAACCAACATACATCATCCCCACTCCCCTGAACCAACATGCAGCATGCAGGCATTCCAAAAGTTCTGCCGAGGTACTTTTAGGGGATCTTCTCCGAAGTAGGATTGATCTTCAGGTGTTTTTACTTAGAAGAATAATCCATCGAATGACTAACTGCTTGAGGCTGTTGAATGCAAAGGAGTTTGAAAGCCCACATTGATAAAGAAGACGATATCACATCTGAGGCTCAAACTTAAACTCATCACAGCTCCTCGGCGAATCACGATTTAGTATCAGGATCCATTGTGATTGCAGCCCACAATCATGGCGTTGCGTTGCAATACTCGCGTGTAACCTGTGGGGTTGATACATATTTAGGTCTTTTTTACTGCGAAGCATCATTCAGCGAATGGCGATTCACTACCGAGGATCCATTTTTGTGATTGCAACCGAAAATCATCACCCTCCAATTCTCGTATCACCTGTAACATGAACCGTAACCCCCGGACCAACACCAACATGCTTACTACTGGGTTCATAATCAGTGCTACGTCGTAGCTGCAAATGATGATCGGGTGATCTGTATGGAAGAAACAACCTTTTTTAAAATTATCACGCCTAAAGGGATCCGCAACACCACGCGAGGTCGGGGAAGTAAACCTCAGGGTACGGATAAGATCCCGACACGGTGGCTATTTAACTTTTTAATGTTACGTCTTGTCACTGTTAATCACATATTATCACATCTCAGAGTTGTACTCGATTTCATCATATCTGCCTAATATAAAATATTTGAATGAAACGGTAGATCTTTCATCGCGAGGGAAAAATCCCGCACTGATGCCAGACGAACAAAGTGGTGCCTCAACCTCCAAAACAACACATATCAGGCTCCAATGGTCCATAGGGAACGGACCCGATAATCGGCTCCTTACAAAACTCCACCAAAAAAGTGCCAAGCCAACAGTGAACGGTGGCGGATGAGTGCCCCGTTGACAAGGAACGGAACCAGGGGTCCCCGTATCCGCAGCCGCTGATCATCGCGTGCTCCAAATGAGAAATGTTTAGCGTTCAGTTCATGTTGTTGTTTGTTGGCTGGGCATACATATGCCGTCTTAATAATCTAGGACCGTCCCGTCGGGTCGTTTGTTTGCATTGCAGCTGTTGTTTGGGTCTTGTCTTACCCAAATGATTCCTTCTTGATCAATTCCGTGAGCACGGTTCTTGTCCCTATCTTGCAGTAAATGCTGACATCTTGATCTTACAGAGAATGCCCGTTCGGGACACACTCGGTCCAGTGATGGCCGCCTTCATTGGCGTCGACGTCTTTGTTGTTCTCGCGCGCCTCGGCATACGCGCCAAGCTTACCACGCTCGGTTACGATGACTATGTCATTGTGGTGGCACTCATGGGATTCATCCTTATGTGTTCTTTCTGCTTTGTCTCTCTCTCGTACGGCTTCGGAATCACAGACCCGGCTGTCGCCGCCAAGTTCCATAACTACGACTCCTTGAAAGCCTCGAAATTCTTTACCATTGCCCAAATCACATACATCGCCGGCTTTCCCATCGTACGTATCAGCGTGGCCTTGGTGCTGCACCGAATAGTCAAGGGGTGGCCTCGCACGCAGCGTTTACTGGTGGTGTCCATGGTTGTCGTTGGTGTGTATGCCCTGGGCTGCATCCTGGTCGATGTCCTGCAGTGCATCCCGTTGAAGGCTGTGTGGGGGGACGGCACTGGGAAATGCATATCCTCCGCACAACTCGCCGGTTTGGGCTTCGCTGTGTCAGCGCTGGACATTGCATCAGCCCTATTCTACGCCGTGCTCCCTGTCTTCTTGCTCAGGGGCCTGCAGGTCGGCACCAGGACCAAGACAGCTATCATTATACTGCTGGGTCTTGGCGCCAGCACTGTTATTATCAGCATTATTCGGCTTAAGAGCCTGGTTCAAATCGTTGGTTCCAAGAGCATAGCCGCTGCGTTGGATCTCCAGCTCGAATCTTTTATCTAGTACGTCTCTTGTTTTTTTTTGTCAGGCCCTCTTCCTTTCCGATTCGATCAGATATACTAACTCTCAGCTATCAGCACCGTCCTTGAGTTCGGTATCTCTCTCTTGACTGCCTCCTTGGTGGCCTTTCGTCCCCTTATCAAGTATTTACCGTTTGGCAGTCTTGGGCAAAGTTCCGGCCGCCGAAATACCTCAGGGGTGCGCAGTGGCCCAAACAAGAGTGGGACAAACGAATTTGAAATGGGTCGTCGCAGTTATTTCCATGTTCCCGATCCAAACCCTATAGACTCTGATGACGGGGACAGTCAGCGTAATATCTTGCCAGACGCAGAAATTGCAAAGAATTGGAAGCAGTCTGAGGCTACTGTAAAGCCAGAAGCCAAATAGTTGAAAATCGGATTCATCACAAGCCTTGATTAAATATGGAGGAAAGGCTCAATAGTTCTTATGTCTACACCATACTAAATAAATAACTTTATCCTATATCATGGCGCTCGACGTGAACAAGTACACCTCGCGGTTTCAAACCTTGGGCTTGTTATTTAATGAGATACAGGTCTCCAGCTGTGCCATTGCCATCTTGACTGTGCTTCCCAATGAGGAATTTTGTGGCTATGTGCTTCTGAGTTGGGGTCAGGGATGTAGGTATCCAACGAAAGCTTGGAGACAACCCCGTCCACTGCACCAACATTCAGTCATTTTCTGCTTTACCTGGTTGAATGATCGCCACCCAGGTTCGACCTTTTAATGCATGGATGTTCTATTTGCACCCCCAGCCTCTATGTAGGTCCTTAATCATATCTGACCGAGATTTGTTGTGTTGGTTGGTTGGTCTTGGCGATCCCGATGCGTTGGAGGTGTAAGTAACGGCATTGATATGCGTTATCCATGCACATGCATAGCGGCAGTAGCAGGGGTAAACACACAGAAAAGCATTTGCATGAAACCTAAATCGTAACCAACAACATATATTAGATGCCAACCTTCAACTGCCGCCTTGGCAAAGATCGTTGGAGTGGCAGGGAAGACATGCGCCATATTTCTGAGATACATACCTACTGTGGCGTGTCGCTGGCTGTGGCTAGTGAATGAACCGACTTGACTTGCTGTTAGATCATATGAGTAGAATAAATGATTCAAACTGAAGTAGTATCCTCGAGAAAGAGATGAGATTGAATTCATGTCTGAGTACTTCTAAACTCATTCTGCTTGCCTTCATAAGGACAGTACAATCCACCCATCCGTAAATAATATCCTCAGCCTATAGGTATCGTCGAACGCCGAACCAATAGACCATGGCCGGTAAAACAAGCTCAGAAATCGTAGCACGTCTCGTCCACTCAACTTCAAAACCAACAGTCAGCCCTGAAATAACCCTTCCAATCCCACTCAATTCCAAGGCAGCCAGGAGCATTTTCAATGGTAATTGTCTCTCTCGAATATCATAAGATGTCCAGCATAGGGCGGCACCGAAGCCAATAAATGTTGCTCCCAGAAAGCGTAGTTGGGAGTCTATTTGGGACATTGTATCTGATGAAAGTTTGACGCGTTCAGACGGTGGCAGATACTGCTTGACCCCACGGACGACCTGTGAAGCACCGAGAAAAATCATGAAGGCTGAGAAGCCTTTTAGGATGAGTGGTGTGTACTGCATTGTTGTTGATTCGGACATTTTAGAGGTTTTGATGGGTAATAATTGCTGGACAGATTTGTGCAACCAAGGGGGGAGAGTGATATCAAGTAGAACGGACCAGGCAGTTTATTTATACTAATTCATTCGTATTCCTTCGTTGTCCGAAATTATATGGCTTATTTTCAATGGTATGAGTACGGCGCAACTATCGTACCGCCGACCTATCAGCGCAGCGGGAATGTTGGAAAATGTCTCCGACGACTATTACCCGGATATTTCTCTTGTCAGTAGTGCTTACCAACATCAGGTACCTCAAGTTCATTTGTCCTAATGGATAACGGAGTTAGAGTCTTTAAACGCCGAGTTGCTGGACCTTTTAGACTCGTCGTCTCTGGTTGAGAAGCCTATGCCGATCTAACTACGCCATGCAACCACCCAGCAGTTGGGCTGGCCACAGGTCTGTAGTGAACTCAGAAAAGACCAAAATGAATTCCGAGTACTCTTAACATGTCATTACCCTTTTTACTTCCTTTCCATGGCGTCTATGTTAGCTCGGAAAGGTTGTTGGTGGGTATATAGTTACTGTAAAAGCTCAGTAATCTAGCCACGTCTCGTAGATCCTGTTTACCTAAATCTAGGTAATTAATTAGCTAAAATAGAAATAAGAATTTAATATTTATACTAAATATTAGGATTTCTTAGGGAAAAGGTATCTATAAGGCGTGGCTAATTTACTGGGTTTTTATGGTAGTACTATATATGAGATTAGCTCGGTGAGAATCACACGGCTCAATCAAAAGCACGTACACTTAATTGAATCAACGATATTGATGTGCTTTCCAAGAAATCGGGTTTGCAATGTTTTATTATGAGGTCATTGTGACGAAGAACCCGGCAAGATGCTCATATCTTGCATTTTATGGATCTGTGACGATGGCATCGATTATGATATCATCAACATCATCCTTTAAAACCACCACAACAGAATCAACTTGATCTGTTTCTCATCAACAAACTATCTGCTCATTCATCATACCAACCAAAATGGCCGACCTCCCCACCAAAGACGATCTCAAGGCTCAAGCCATCGACGGCCGCCCCATCACACAAGCTGAAGTAGCTGCCATTGCATCCGAGGAGTCCAGCCTCACAGGCGGTGGTCCTATCAAGGGCGGTGCTGCTGCTACTGCGCAGAGTCTGCATGATAAGCAGAAGAACTTCCTTGAGAAGGCTGGGGATGTTGCGAGGAAGCCAGCTGCTGAGGTTACGAAGGAGGATGCGGCTGAGGTGCAAAAAGCAGAGGTAAGATGAGATTAATACGCAGAATATGATGGTTCGCTGATAGAGTTAGGCTCGAGCAAAGGGTGGACCTCCGGGAAAGGGATCAACGGCTGCTGATGTTCAATCTGTTGCGGACACGAATGCAAAGGCATGAAGTAAACATGTGTTACGACTGGAATAAAACACCACATAATGAAAGTCCATTTATTCGTCCCTCTAGTTCTGTAGTATCATAGTTGTCCCATGTCATAAACGTAAACCACCATGCCTGAGCTGGCGGTCACAGTCAGGACAATCTTTCAATCTAGACCCAAATATCATCCCTTGCCGTCATACCGCATTCAATATTCAGTGAAAGATCCCATCCAAAATTGACAACGAGTAAACTAATCGCTGCTCCAGTCAATCAGAGCATCATCTCCCAGCTTTCCCTTGATAAGCCTCGTACTCAAATCCCACAAGTTGGACGCCAGCTCAGGATTCGAAGCCTGGCTAGATTCGTTACCATCTTGACCAGGATCGGTGAAATAGTAGCCATTCAAATCCTCATCTTGAACACGAGGTGAAGTCAATGCCCAGAGTGTACTGTAAGATCCCTGCTCGACATCGCGACCAATGGCAGCCGTCGCCCAGGACAGAAGCTTTCCTGTAAGACCGGGGTAGGCATCCTTCCACTGTTGCTGCATTGTGGTGTTGACCTGTATTCATTAGTATGGGGATTGGACATTTGTTTTGAGTGGACTTACTGCGCCCGGGTGAACGGAGAGAGCATAGATCTTGTCGTTGTTTTGCTGAATAACCCTGCCTGCGAGACCATACTTGGCAAAAAGAATCATAGCAAGTTTGGCTCGGTTGTATCGAGCTGTAGAGTCCAACTCGGGGTTGTTGATCTCCTCCTTGGTTCTGAACTGCACATCTGATAGCTGTGCCAGGCGATGCATCTCACTGGATTCAAAGACAACTCGAGGAGGTGGCGTGTTCTCCATATTGCCGGTCTTCCGAAGCAGGGGCCACAATAGATTACACACATAGAAAGGACCGAGGAAATTCACACCAAAATTTCTCTCGATGCCATCATAGTCCAGTCCACCTCGGCTTGTCTTGTTACCAGCAGACAACACCAAAAAGTCCAGGCGATGAAGAGACTCGCACAATTCTCCAAAGACGTCCTTCACCTGGGCCAGGCATCCCATGTCGCATTTCTTCCATTCGAGATCGAGATCGTGTTTCTCGTTCTTGAGGGCTCTGAGGGCGTCGGAGGCCAGGTCTTCTCTTCGGTTCACGATGATGACTTTGCAGCCGGCGTGGGCGAGGGCTCGGCTCACTTCATAGCCGATGCCGACAGCTCCGCCGGTGACGATGGCGACGCGACCCCGGAGGTTATCGGGTTTGACGGCCTGGGGACCGATACCTGTTGTTTTCTGAAGGAGAGATTGCATGGTGAAGGATATGATGTATGATGTAAATGAAGAATAAATAAAAGTCAGAGTTTTCAAAGATTGAAAAGTTCGTTTTTATTGCCGTTATAGATAAATTGAATTCCGAATTGCCGAAGTATTTATCTATAAGTGCATATTACACTGTGCATTGTCGTATCATGGTGACGTTAAACAGGGGCCTTGATTGGATCGACATGACATCACTTGAGTTCAAGAGGTCGGTTCGTATCTCGAAATACGCGAATTATTCCGTAAAACCCTTGAAGTGATAACTAGATAGTTATATAATGTTTTCCCTTTTACTGTTGCGGTGAAAGAATGGAGTGATGAATGTACACAAATAGACTAATCGAGCTTAGTGCATGCTATCATGAGGTTATCACCAACAAATGTTTCCGCGGACACGTAATAATCCCGTGGAACCCTTCAAACGTGATTATCTAATCGTTCTAGATCACCCAGATCAGCAATACATCGATCTGAATTACCCTACACCAAACCAAGAGTCACTCTCAGCATCATTTAATTCTTTTTCGCGTTTTGAGTTCGGGTCTAGGGTAACATTCCGCTGTAAAAAGTCAGTGCTTCAACTATTCATGAGTTTGAGTTACATCGCATATTTTGAGTCATTATCATCGGAGATTGGCTGGAAATTACAGCGTAACGTGAATATCTTCGGCTGAAACTAACCATATTCATCATTAACTTTAGCCCGCCGTTTTTGAGAGAAAAATACTCCACTGATCACCAAGTCCAGCTGTGAACCTGAAGTTTAAGATTCGGAAAATAAACAGTGATCGTCACTTGTGTTGCAAATCCTGAGGGTATTACCGTGATATTTCCAAGTTGTCGATCTTTTCGACTACCGACATCTCGCCGTCGCTTATTCTTATTCGGGGCTAATATTGTCGGCCGAGAGAAACGGATGGCTGCCTGGAGAAGAGACTAAGCTTCAAAATAACCCGACGGGCCTCGGGCCGGTGACCTAAACGCCAAGTCTTCGCGAAGGGACCCGAACGATTGAACTTCCATAAATGGTTTAGTTATTTGAATCTTAACGTGATGATAATTTTGGTGGAACTGATTCACTGGCTGGCGAACAAAAAACGGGTCATTCATCGGCCAAGTCCAACAAAGCTCGATATAGATTAGCTCTAGTCTCTTTATCCTTTAGATTCTGAAGTTCAGGGTCTGTCTGTCTTGATCATCTCTTCGCTGTCACTGATTGTTATCATGACCTCGATCATCTCCTCGTTCCGCACGTCAGTGGCTTTCTTCATCCATGCCCGTCAAAAACCAATGAGAGCCGTCTCCGTAGTATTCTCCGCAGCCATCGCCAAAGCCTCAATTTTAAATTACCATCTGACGAGCGCCAAAGCGTTGCATGTCGGCTCGATAAATTGAGTCCATCGCGTCCGGCAACTTCTTGATTCAATCTAGACCCAGGGGTTTGGGGTGTTCCCCTGTAAGAAAAACAGGCAACAAAAGGGCCGGCGTGCATGCTAGCGCTTACCAGTGACAGATTATTCTGTTAGCGAATACTGGTAATTTGGGAGAGTGGACTAACAGTGCTTTTTGGGTGGGTTAACAAGAGGAATAGGCCGATTTGAGATCTAGACCCAGCGGCGTGACGAACTTGGGCTAAAAAGGAAATCACCGGAGTTAAGCAGGGGGAGCTGATGCGTGAGGACCATAAAGAATTCAAAGATGAGTTGAGAGGCAGAAGAGAAGAGACTCGAAAGAATTACTGCAAAGGAATATAGAGGTGAGATTTCTCTTCAAATCAAGATATATCATCACCACCATCTTTATACTCGGAATGTCACTCGGACACTAGATAACCTCTCGGATCAAAGCGAATGGTGTCAACGCAAGGGTCAGCAGCCTTACAAGACCACCTCCATGTTCCTGCACTAGCCAGGGGTATTTCACGTCAAGACCCTCTCGAGTGTCTTGGCTGTAATCCGAACCATATGCCAGCTACGCCTCTTTCGACGATGGCTCAGATTCCTTAAAAACCCACGATGGCTGGCTTAGCTTTTCTCGCCCTTGAGAGCTTTGTCACTCACTCCCTTCTCTCAAGTCACTCTTTTTGTACCTATCTTGACAGCTTGAGTCAAGATACACGCCCACGATGGCTCACTCATCGTCACTCGTTACTTTTTTTATCCTCACATTCCTTTCGCTCTTTGCTTTTGCCCTCGATGATGTCAACCCTGGGGATGTGAACCCTGTCCCTCCCGTGGGTGAGATCAAGACTGAGGATCCCATCTCTACTCCGTTGAAGGATGGATGTCCTCAGCAGTGCAGCTCTGTTGGTAGCGACCCCGTCAACTGGACCCAGCTTCACAGTCTTGAGGAGCTTGAGAACTGTGATCTTCCTATGCTTTTTGCCCTGAATGTTGGAAACGATTATAGCGACTCGGCTACTCTGTACACTTGCGTCACGGGTACTTCCAAGACCCGCAGAGATGAGGGTACTCGTGTAGAAGCCCGTGCTGCCGAGAGCTCTGTCTCTCTTGCTAGCAACTGTGGTGCCGAGAAAGCTACCGTCAAGACATCTTCCGACTTCGGCCGCACTGGAACCCTTCGATCTGGAAACGACGTCGCCGCCGCCGCCGGTCTCCTCGCCGATTACCTTGATAACGGAGCTACATGTGGTGCTACCATTCTCCTCGCCAAGTCTGGCTCCTCCATCGCCGGTGTCTACGTTGGCGCTGAGGTTCAGAAGACTAGTGCTTCAGGTGCTCTTCGTCAGTCAAAGGCTCGTCTTCAGAAGGGTGTTCAGGCCTTCCAGGTCTGCAATGCCAATGATAAGACTGCCCAGACTCTGGGTCTCTTTGCTGCTGATGCTGTTAGCGGTCTTAAGTCTGTTCAGGCTGCTCTTAAGACTTGGTCTCACGGCCAGTGTGTCAGCATTCCTCAGGCTACCAAGGAGTCTGCCAACCTTGGTGTTCTCACTACCACCACCGTCAAGGCCCGCGATGTCGAGTTGCGATCTCGCTTCGCTGGTGTTGAGAGCCTTCTTGCTCCTCGTGCTGATTGCCGAGCTATTCAGGTCAACTCTGGTGATTCTTGTGCCTCTCTCGCCAAGCGATGCGGAGTTTCTGCCACAAACTTCAACAAGTACAACACCAAGAAGAACCTCTGCTCTACCCTCCTTGTCAAGCAATGGGTCTGCTGCAGTGCCGGCTCCCTCCCAGACAAGACCCCCCAGCCTACCAAGGACGGAACATGTTACATCTACAAGATCAAGGCTAATGATGACTGCTGGTCTATTGCCAACAACTTCGGTATCACTACTCAGCGCATCGAGGATAGTAACAAGAACACCTGGGGCTTCAATGGCTGCAGCAATCTTCAGCTTGGACAGCCCATCTGTCTCAGCAAGGGCAAGAACCCCATGCCCATGGCCATCTCTGGCGCTGCCTGCGGTCCTCAGAAGCCTGGTTCCAAGAAGCCTTCCAGTGCCAAGACAGGTTGGGATCTTGCTGGCATGAACCCCTGCCCCCTCAACGCCTGCTGCTCTGGCTATGGCTTCTGTGGTATCACCTCCGAGTTCTGCACCAACACCACCGCCAAGGGTGCCGCTCCTGGTACCAGCCAGGGCAACACTCCCGGCTGTATCAGCAACTGCGGTACCAAGATCGCCGGCAACTCCAAGAAGCCCGCCAAGTTCCTCAACGTGGGATACTTCCAGGGCTACAACCTCGGCCGACCTTGCCTGAACATGGACGTCACCAAGCTGTCCGAGGTCACAACTCCCTACACCCACATCCACTTTGCCTTTGCTGGCCTGAAGTCCGACTTCTCTGTCCTTCTCCAGCCTGATGTTCGCGCCCAGTTCCTCAAGTTCAAGGAGGTCAAGGGCAGCTGGAAGAAGATCATCTCCTTCGGAGGCTGGGCCGGCTCTACCGATGCCTCAACATTCCAGCTCTACCGTGATGCTATCAAGCCCGCTAACCGTAACAAGTTTGCGTACAACATCATGACTGTGCTCAAGAACCACAACCTCGATGGTGTTGATTTCGACTGGGAGTATCCCGGTTCTGCTGCCTCTGACGGTTCTTCTACCGACACTGCCAACTACGTTGAGTTCCTCAAGGTCATGAGAGACAAGATTGGCAAGAGTGGAAAGACTATCTCTGTTGCTCTTCCTGCTTCTTACTGGTACCTCAAGCCTTTCCCTGTTACGCAGATTGCTCCTCTTGTTGATTACATGGTCTACATGACCTACGACCTTCACGGTCAATGGGGTACGTTTCCTCTCCCTTCACTTACGATTCATACTAATGAGATATAGACTATGGCAACCAGTACATCAGCTCCGGCTGCGAGAACGGCAACTGCCTCCGATCCCACGTCAACAAGACCGAGACCATCAACTCCCTCGCCATGATCACCAAGGCCGGCGTCGACCCCGCCAAGATCGTCATCGGAATCTCCAGCTACGGCCGCAGCTTCAGAATGAAGAACCCCAAGTGCACTGGCCCTACCTGCGAGTTCACCGGCAGCTTCAGCGTCTCCGAGGCCGAGCCTGGTGTCTGCACCGGCGAAGCTGGATACCTCTCCGACGCCGAGATCCGCCTCATCGCCTACGATGCCAAGAAGGGCAAGAAGGGCGTTACGGCCAAGACTTGGTATGATAAGGACTCTGACTCTGATATCATGACGTTTGGAACCCAGGGTAAGGGTATGACTGATTGGGTTGCGTACATGAGCGCTTCGACCAAGCAGAAGCGTACGGACTGGGCCAAGAGCTTGAACTTTGGAGGTGTTGTTGACTGGGCTATTGATCTGGAGACTTGGTTCTCTGAGAAGCCGTAGTTTTGTTGTTGTAATGCGGATTTCTTTCTAATCTTGCCTGTAGCTATTTAATCTCACATGAAGCCGGAGGTTAGCTAGTAAATGTATAATGAACTATTTAGACTGTTGTGCCTCCTCTTTCTTCGCGTCTTCCTCGTACTGTTTCCATCTGTATTCCCTCTCAACACCGTTCCGTCGCTGCGCTGTATCGCAGAGCTTCTCATTGCCGCATTCACACTCTGCACCTGGGCGAAGCCAGCGATATGTAAGACTCCATCGAACCTTTCTCAATCGCACAGTTCCATCGGGTAGAGTATCTGTTTTGCGAGCTTTGATGCCATGAGTCCAGTGCAATCGTGAGTCGCCGCTCATCTGCAACATGCTCCGTGGTAACAAGTCAACCTCGATCTTTTCTCCCATGTCTTTGTTTGCGAACTGCATGAACAGTGGTGATCCAAGAGACAGCGAGTATAGTTGGTCGAATGGACCGTGGGTGTCGACGTGCGGTGGTATTCCTGTACCAGGTCCATATTGCTGTAGGCAGACTTGATCAGGCGGACGGTCTTCAGTAGTTGGTAGTAAAGGAACCAGCCATTTTGGAAACGGTTTAAACGGTGTTTCTTCGTCGATGCCAAATGTCTTGTAGCTGAAGGTGTAGCCATAGTGCAGGGATAATCGTCCAGGACGGGCTGGCCATTCTAGCTCATTCTCGAAGATGTGAATGAGCTTGGCTTCATGCTCAGGTGTGATGAAGTCTTGTTGCATCAAAATGCCAGAGGGTTTAATTGGAAGTTCTTCCATTTTATGGTGCTATAAATTTCGGTATCTCATTGTCAAGAGGGGACTTTCTGTGATGAGTGAGATTTATTCATAGCCTGGATTTCTCGTACGAGACAAGTCCCACGCGACATTCTGAGTTTTCATATCACGTGATATGCTTCTGAATCGCAGCGGAAAGGACAACACTGAATTTAAAAAACTTGAATATTATTATAAATATATTCAAGCCAGACGCTCTGCAAGTCAAGGCCCGAGAGAATCAGGCTTGAACTGAATTTCTGGGAGTGCTGGTTGTAAATACTGTACTATCCTAATAAATTAGCTATGCCTTATAGATCCTTTTTACCTAAAGTTAGGTTATTAATTAGCTAAAA
>JABFFJ010000454.1:0-14498 GCA_013623715.1 Fusarium verrucosum | reverse complement strand
AGCATAGAGCTGATAGCTGCCATGAACATAACGGGGGATGTCAGATTGGTTGCCCAGTACTTCTCATCCAAATTACGCCCATCGATTGCCTTTCCAGTGAGGGAAGAGATCATGGTCACCGACTTACGGTGCTCGCGCGGGTTAAGACGCTCCAATGAAGACCTATACTCGTTCTTAACTGTGAGCATGTCTGAGGAATGATAGGCCACTTCGACGGGGAGAATGCGACAGAAGATCTCTTTCGCAGAAAGCTCCTTGAAGGCCCCTTCGATGTTTTCTTTCCTACCAGAGAGTGTCACAGATCGAGGACTGTTGATACATGCAATTTCGCAAGGGTATGCTTTGTAATCGTAGCAATCCTCGATATGAAGGATGGAGATGCCGACCACCATCATGGAACCTGGAGAACGAGGAGTTTTGATGGAAACGGATGAAGCAAAGACTCCGCGATAGTAAGCAACCTCCCAAGCTTCTTCCCTCGTGAGAGAGCCCGATGCGTATGCTGCTGCGATCTCCCCGGAGGAGTGGCCGATTACATAGTTGGGAGTAATATGAAACGAATCAAGAAGATCCACCAAGGCGACCTGAATAGCGGTAGTGGAAGGTTGTGAGATTCTGGAGTCAAACATGCGAGTCTCGGTCTGGTCTTTTAGAATCTCCTCGAGAAGGTCAAATCCACTCTCGAGACTATTCTTCATGTAACAAGAAGCGGCCTCAAGAGTGTCGCGGAAAGCCTCGAAGGGTAGAAGGTCTTTTCCCATTTGCGCAAATTGAGCGCCCTGGCCACAAAAAAGAAAGCATATGTTGGGCAGCTTATTCTTGGACTCCTTTTTGAATTGAGCATCGTTAATGTTTTCAAGCTTACTGATGAGGTCTTCTCGAGATTTGGCAACCACTGCATGCTTCCACTCCAGGTTGGAGCGGCGACAGCCAAGTGTGTAGGCATAGTCTTGAAGGAACTGCGCACCGCTTTCCGCTTGTGACTTCAGGTAAGGGATGTGCGACTCCATAACACGTCGTAGACCCGACTTCTCGTGCGATGAGAAAACAAAAAGCTGAGGCTCGAATCCCCCCTTGACATGAGGTGTCATCTGAGCAGGGGTGATAGGCTCAAAGGAATGGTGGTTTCCCTTGAGTCCGCGAGCGGACATGTAGCGAGGAGCTTCATCCATTATGACATGAGCATTCGTGCCTCCAAAGCCGAAGCAGTTAACACTGACACGGCGCAAGCCAGAAAGGGGCCAGTCGAGCATCTCGGTCGGTACCTACGACCGGCGGTTAGTGATTGATGGGCAAGATAGTGGACATACACTGACCTTGACTTTCCAGTTCTTGAAATCAATATCGGGATTGGCCTTGTTGAAATTGATATTGGGTGGAATTTTGGCATGTTCAAGAGCAAGAACGCCTTTGATGAGACCAGCTACACCAGCAGCGCCCTCAAGATGACCAATGTTGGGTTTGATCGAGCCGACAATGATGGGCTTGTCGATATCTCGAACGGTGCCGAGTGATTCAGAAATGGCCTTCAGCTCTCGCCAATCTCCAGCTTTGGTTCCGGTGCCGTGGCATTCAACGTAAGCAGTTTGGTTGAAGTCAAGACCAGCAGACTCGTAAACAGAATTGATGTTGGCGACTTGGGCTTCTTTGCTGGGAAGGGTAATACCTGTAGCCGTTAGAAATTTTGGAACAGGAAAGACAAAGAATCTACTCACCCGTGGTGTGGCCATCCTGATTAACCTTGGTCGCTCGAATAACTGCACGGATGGTATCGTTATCGCGAATGGCATCTGATAGCCGTTTCATGACAACAACTCCGATGCCCTCGCCTCTCCCATAACCGTTGGCTCGTGAGTCGAAAGTGAAACATTTACCATCAGGACTTAGGAAATTGAGAGCTGTCATTGGCATCATAGTGTTGGGTGTAAGAATCATGCCCGCACCAGCGGCAATCGCCTGCAGGCTTGTCAGTATTCACTAAGCACAATAGAAAATGTACACTTACAAGCGAAGTTTCCTTTGTTCGAAGACTCTGTGCAGCAAGATGAACCGACACAAGGCTCCCGCTGCAGCCTGTGTCAATAGTCATGCTGGGACCGTGCAGGTTAAAAAAGTATGAGATTCGATTTGCCATGATGGCGATGCCATTTCCAGTAGCAGCATACTGGGGCTGCCAATCTGGATCTCGGAGACAAACCTGTTCATAGTCTGGCCAGAATCAGCATTCGTTCTTTACCGGAGAAAATTCATCCAGGTTCGCTCACCTTTGACGAAAGAGCCAACGTACACGGCAGCGTCACTACCATCGATGTCTTCTTTTCGAATACCAGCTGAGATTTTATCGTCAGAGTTAATCCTGTTGGCTGGATAGCTTGAAAGACTTGCCATTTTCTAGTGCTTCATATGAAGCTTCGAGGAGAATCCTCTGCTGTGGATCAATAGCTTTGGCGTCTTCCGCCGAAACAGAGAAGAACTGGAAGAAGGAGCAACATTAGCCGAGTCACTTTGGCAACTTCGTGACACTACCTAGTAGGTAGGTAGGCAGAAAAAGACTTACGGAAGCATCAAAAGAGCTAAAATCTCCCTTGATGAAATGGGCTCCGCGGAAAGATATCTAACAGGTCACACGCACGATTTAGCGATACCATCCCAGACCGAGACCATAATGTTGTTGACTTACGCTGCCCTGGCGATCACCACCGGGATGATAATAGCCATCAATGTTGAGACGGTCTTTAGGGAATTCAGACCACTGAGATTCGCCACGTTCCAAAACTTTCCACAACTCTTCTGGAGAAGTGGCATCACCAGGGAACCGCAGGCCGATGCCCACGACGGCGATGTCGTCCTCCATGACGTCCAAAACACGTCCAAGACGATTTTTGGAAGAGTTTCTCTACTGATTTCCTCTATACGCACAGTTATCCTGAAGAAAAGTAGACGGGGAGCAAGAGTGACAGGATCGTGAGAGCAAGAGTAGATGGTGCTGAGGATGGAAAGAAGAGAAGCCGCTCAGCTTGGTTCAAGAAATGGATCGTAAGAATGGGAATAAATGGAGACTGTATCACTGCCTAGGAGATTACTAGTGACCTATCGATGAGATTCTGGCAGTGCCATCCAGGTGCCAAAGCGGGCAAGGTGTTGACAGCTGGTGGGATGTTCGCGGGAGGTAGTTGGCACTGACAGACAGATTCTGGGGTCTTGGCAGGATTTCGATGCCGTGATTTAGAAAGACGGATAGGAGGAAAACATACAATTGTTCGAGTTACCTAGTCAATAGAAGGGCTTCTTATAGTTGGCAGTTACATAGAGATTGTTCATCCTTGTGTTCATTGTTAGGATGAAAGAAAGGGGGTGTGAGGTCATATTTAAATACCTACTCACATCGCCATATACTCCCATAATAGCAACCGGACATACAGACACCTTGATGAACCAATGGGATAATTTCTAAATAGGGCCGATGCCGTCATTGATGCTCTACACCCCATGACATAGACTATCAACAGCTGCACGTGTCAGAGTCGGTGTTATTGTTTTCTCGAGGATTAGAACTGTCTTTCAAGTATTCTAAAGCTTAAAAGAGAGGTTTAAGTTACATCCAAGTACTTAACTGATGTGATGATGACCATACCTGTGAAGAAGCGGCATTCCTCTCTACCTAAGTCGGTATCTGGTGCGTTGTGATGTTTCCATCCATGCAAGAAGCCATCAGAATAGAGAAAACACATTGAATGAAGCAGATGTAATAGTTCTATCAATGATCTAGAATGGCGGTCAGGAAAACTTGTTTGGAGGGCATCTAGATTCTGGACGGCAACTTGCTTCAGATGGAGACTAGATGCAGTATTCCGTCAACATCTGCAAGATACGGCAACTTATTCTTTAAGATGATCCAGAAGCTTTACCGCTCTTTCAAAAGTCAAACTTCATTCCTTCATCCTGCATTTTTGGCTTGTTTGGTCAATTGCGTTACCTGTCAGGCTTTGTTCCAGTACTAGATGCAACATGAAAGCGGCAGATCAAATAGTTCTTTCTGTTAAGCTAGACAGGAAACGTAACATTGGAGAACAAATGGAGTGTTTTTCATCGGTAGAATCTCGGTGTCAATCAACAATTTGTCAAAAGGAGCACACCTCACTGTTCAATGGTCCCAGGCCGGCACATGAGAACAAGGGTGATCCAGACAAGATCACTGAGAAAGATTATCCTATGTCAATGAAAGGGAAATTAGAAAAATGACTTACTGATAGTTGACTATACCGTACTCTTGAATGAACAATATATGCTATGTGCGGATAGTGGCATGGCCGCCTTCAGTCCAAATATGCCAGAGCGTTGTCTCTAGCAAACTCTGCCCTCAATATTCATACACTTTTCTGCTCGGTTTTAGTGGTTCAAACAAAGCTATTGTCCTGAAGATAGTCCGAGTGAAGGCCAAGACCAACACTCAACCTCACGGTCGAGCCGCTGCAAGATGAGGTGCAAGCAAAGTGCCAACATGCACTGGCCAGAAGCAGCCAACATTGGTCAGCAGATCACATCCATACCGATTGAGCAACCCCATCATTGCAGGCGGGAAGCTTACCGTTTCGTCCCTAATAGTTGATTGAAGCATGGGAATACCCGTGGATAGCCTCCCGAAGCACGGTCTGCACAACGGCAGATAACGTCCTGAAGGGGACAACCAATGATAGGCTATTGAGTACCTCGTATGTCCCAACTGTTGACTAGACTCTGAGTTGCGGGCAACTGGCTGGCCACGATACAATCACGTGGAATGGCTCGTCAACTTCAAGACGGGCTACCCGTCCCAGAATCATTAGCCGAACACAGTGTCTTGAGTTGGGCGTATTTCTCGCCATCAAAGCAGTCGTGTTCCTGGATCATCCGATTATCTGGCAAGTGTGGCGGAACGGGGTAGCACAAGGTAGCGCCAGGCGAGTGTCGTTTGGCTGTCCATCTATCCAAAGACTCAACCGTACAACGCAGCTACCCACCAGCCAAGACGCTTTGACATACCTACATTAGTACCATTATAGGACATCCTCGGTGTATCTTCCTAGAAGATACTCAGGCTTTCTCGCAAGAAAGGTCTTGCCTGAGGAATCTTGTGCAAGGAGAGGGAGTCAGCTTGAGCTGACCAACCCAAGCCCATGAACCTGGGCAGCACAACACTCACACGCTTGAATATGCTGGACATATCGCCACTTACTAGCCAAACGCGAATGAATTCTTGAATATTTAAGCTTTGTTTGGCTATCTTTTTCTTTTGACAACACTAACAAGTGAAACCTCGACGGCCCTTGGTCGGTTAGCTAAATCCTTGACCCAGCCACGAGCAGAGAGCCATGCTGTGTGCAACTGCCACACAGGCGGGATCTTACAGTGTTGCCGAGGTTTCTTCGCTTGGGTTATAATACGGCGGCTAAAGAGTTTCTTGATATGAACAAGGCGGTTCAACAATATTTCCCGACCTCCTTTGTATTAGCTCACCTTAGGTACATAGGCAGAGTCACGCAGACAGATCCAAAGGAAACTTAATTGAGATCTTCAAACTTCAGTACATTCCTTGACATCAGAGCCCGGCTCTCAGAAGCTTCTACCCACCTGTATCACCAACTAGTTGGTCATAGACAGTCGTGTTTAACCTGTGAGCAATTCCCTGGGTAGCACAGCACCCGTCATAACCACTGCTCCTAGGGTCGTATCACTGTCAGAAAAGATCTCATCTACTCTGTACCATAACACCCTTTGGTCAGTTCGTTGAAGTGGATGTTTGAGGTTGATGATGGGATTGAGTGGCCTCTTCGCTTGTTGTCGTGTAACGGTTGAGGATCATGTCTCAAATATTAATTCGACCCTTCGCCTTCTCCGGCAAAACAGTTACGAAATGGCATGAATGTTTCAAGAGTATTCCGTTCAAAGTAGTGCTTATTGTTTCTCGCCTACAGGTTTCCTCCTCAAGATCTCGGCTCGATATGAAAAGCAGGAATCCTTTCCAACCTGACGAGACTAAGGATCTTTGAAATCGCAAATTCGTTCCAAAAAGAGATTATTGCTCTTTCTCAAAAGTAATCTTACCATAAACTGACTTTGGGCACCTGATTCTGTCACAATTGTGGACAATAGCTTCAGTCAGGGGACTCTCACCTGTCATCCAAAGACTTACCTCTTGCCTCCTTACTTCCACTACCTACCTACCTACCTAATTTCGATCACTCGATTTTCTTGAATCAACTCTTGGGGTTTAATATCAGATTCGGCATCGACGCCCAGAGGCCCCAAGAGATTCTCCCGAATACTATTGAATCCGACAGCAAAGATGCCCAACGATTATCGCATGTCGCTTTCCTATCCGAACCCATCCTTGGGTCAAATGGTGGTAACAGAGGATCATTCAGAAGAGCACGCGCCAATAACGGCGGCAATTGTCGGATTGCGCAAACACTCTGTAACTGGACCTCGGCGGGCGGTCCTTGTCATCTCGTGAGAGACTTGTTGCCTGGGTATGGAGTAAGCAGCTTGCTAATCAAAGGAACCAGGTTATTGACTGGGCTTCTCTTTTCCAGCCTCGACACTTCGATCGTTTCCACTTCACTCGTCACCATCTCTCACGACCTTGACGATTTCACAAATGCCCCCTGGATAGTTCTGGCATACCTTCTCACATACATGGGTGAGTTCCCCCAAAACTCGTGGGCCAAGGCAGCATCTTTTGACCGAATGAAACAGGATTCGCCGTTTGTGTGTCCAAATTGAGTGATATTTATGGACGGCGAAACATGCTCGTGGTATCCTGGGTCATTTTCGTTGGTTTCTCGCAGGGCTGTGGATCAGCTACGAGTATGACAGCTTTGTACGTGGTTTTCCCTGTGCTCCGGTCTCAAGTTGACCTCTTTCAGGATCGTATGCCGAGCTTTTCAAGGCATGGGAGCATCTGGTCTGTACAGCTTAACACAGATCGGCCTGGTAGAAGTTGGGCCTTCCCACCGACCCAGTTTGATTGGGGCCATGATCGGGGCTACACTCGCAGTCGCTTTTGTGCTGGGCCCTATCATTGGTGGCACAGTTTCTCAGCTTTCAGACTGGAGATGGTTGTTCAACATGAAGTGAGTGGTCTGGCATTTGATTGAGTCGATACTGACGACATCAGCATCCCTTTTGGCTTGATCGCGATCCTTACCATCACAAACCTCTGGCCACACGAAGAAGTTGCACACTTCTTCTCATGGAAGGCTTTCACCAGCATTGACTTCCTCGGCAGCGCAACTCTTCTTGCTAGTTCCGGCTTTCTCGTGTTCGCTGTTCAGCAAGCTGGGTCGGAGACATTTGCTTGGGGGAGCCCAGAAATCATCTCTGCTTTGGCTATATCTGGCGGGAGCTGGATTGTGTTTGTGTGGTGGGAAGTATACTTGGAGACGAAGCCCCTGCGCATCATTGAGCCCATTTTCCCAATTCGATTGATGCTGCGACGAGTTTACTCGGCCGGGTTACTGTAAGTTGGGATTAGAACATGGTGCAAATCAGAAGTTGACATCAAACTAGGGTTACCCTGTTGACTGGCTTCCCCTACATCTCACTTTCGATCGTCATCCCGGAGCGGTTTCAAATCGTCAGCCGCGAGGAAGTCTTGATGGCAGGTGTACATATCTTGCCCATGCTTGGTTCTTGTGCTATTGGCTCATTTTTGGGGGGGCTGATATCCAGCCGGAGGAACAACACTTCCTTGACACTCTTCGGGGCATCGTGTCTCCAACTACTTGGCGTTGGTCTTATGTCAATGTTGACCAAACCAGACTCTCACACCAAATCTCAGTACGCTTTTCAAGCAATCTTCGGACTTGGCGTTGGCCTTTCTTTCTCTGCGGCAACTATAATGACGAGTATCCTTGCAGCTGAGCGGAGTGAACTTGCCTCTGCCCAAGGCGCTGTAGCGCAAGCCCGTGTCTTGGGCGGTTGCATTGGTCTCGCAGTTTGCACTGTCATCTTCAACTCTCATGTCAACGAGTACCTCCAGGACAATTTAACATCGACACAGCTCGCCAGTCTTCATCGATCGCCATTGACTAGTCTGCAACTCCCGGGTAATCTACAAGAACGAGTGAGGAGTGTTTATGCTGGAGCATTTGCCGAGGAAATCAAAGTCATGATGTTCATCTGCTCCGTCATGGTGGTAATATCCCTACTCTCACTGGAGCGAAATCCTGCACCCCTGGAAAGATTGACTGCCTTCCCTAAGGATGAATTCTCTTCCAGAAGAGGCAGCGAATCGGCGACCGAGATGACCGACATATCAAGTATCCATCGTTCTGTTTGATGCAAGTTCATGACATGATATTAACCTTATAGTTTCATAACATTCGATTCCAAAGTTGAATCATGCTTGGAAGCACAGATTGGCGTTTTGGGCGGCATCCTTGGCGTTAGCTCATAATTTTGGGCGTTTTTTAGTATATGGGTGTTTGAATATTGGGGTTATTGGGGTTATTGCGGCGTACAGTGGCATATATAACTCTGTTATCATGAGCTTAAGATGATGCTATCCTTCAGAAATGATCAAAGAAACAATTGATGATCCGCTAACCGTTGATACACTCTTAAAAACTGCAGAGGATCAAGAGTACTACAAATGTGCTCTATACGATTATCGGCAAGTCAAGCCAAAGCAACCCATGGAAAGTCTCGGCTACCCCTGATAGCACAGAGACAAATTGTTCACATGTATCACTATGGCGGTCCAATCCTGCATGGAAGCATAATGATAGACCTAGGTACTGATTGTAGACGAGCGACTGCAGTTACCGTCGTACGACCAGCCCTGTGTCGCTCTTCGGGCAGTCGGTCATGCGCAAAGTCCGGAAACTGGGGTGCCTTGAGAGACCTCGTGATAAGACCGAGCCCTCTTTGAGACGGTGTGGTTCCGCAGATGGCCTCTACCTCTAGAGTCAAGAGTGTTTGTGAGAAATCGAGACTATTTGTCTTGAATATGCTACACTCTTGGGTTCCACCGCTTCTTGATCTTGGCCACTTGATGGGATGGGTGATCATATAAGAAATACCTCCATGGTGATTCTTATCCCAGAGAACGTTGTGTGACAAGCACGACTTCAGTTACAGCTGTGTCGAGATCTGGCAGGAGGAAGATGCAAGATGTGTGTACGATTACAAAGCTCTTTAGTATGGTGTCATGGGTATTCATTATAGCTGTCTATGTATAAGTAGATCGAAACTCAAAGAACATTGAGGATATGGAATAAACTCATAGTCACACTATGTATCTTATCAATATCGTAAGCACTCTTTGATATATGCACGTGCCCAAATAATCGCCTACCGATATTATATGTAGATAACCATTATCTATTCAATCTTCATGGAACTCTCAGAAAAGGGTGAAAGAAAAGACTCAATATTTCTGAGTTTCAGCTCACAAGTCCTGAAATTAGCATATGACAACGACAACAAAAGTCCAACCCATTTATGGACCAGTTAAAGACTCCAACCTCTCCTGTTAGACAGTTGCAAAAGTCTTTTGATAACTAGGTCTTGTTGACATTCCGTTCCGGCATTTTAAAGTCGGGGTTCCCAGAGGAAATTGAAATATGGTCTATTTCTTTTTCTTTTTCTTTTATTTTTAATTTTGAATCAGTCAATTCACTTGTTTGTTTGTCTTTGTGCCAGGTGACCCGGCTTGCATTGGCGGATGTGCTTGTCACAATGATTGATAACTAAATGCCTTGTCTATGGGCCAACGTACGCCGAACGATAGAGAAACAAATGTGCCACTTGATAAAAGCTCTTAGAACACCGACGCAAATTGGAAGAGCCGGACTAATTTAATTCTTCTATCGTCCTTAAGAGTGATCAGCGCCACCCATAGCTTGAGGCTTAAAGTAAACAGTCATGACTCCCTGGGGGTTAAGCTCGCCCTTGACAAAGTCCTTGAGTGCCTGGTGAGCCTGACATCCCTCATCGTAGAACTTCATATCCTCCATGCTGGCGAACTCAGTCTTGGAGACAAAAGTGTATCCCTGGGATCGGGCATCCTCATCCGCGGCACCGACAATCATGGAGAGAATATAAGGCTTGCCGTCCTGAAATACGAGGTCAGTATCTGATTCATACGAGGGGAGAGCTGGCTGAAAAGGACTCACCTTTTGCTGAGAGGCGTTGAGCTTGTGGTACTGGTCCAGCAGTTTGGCCTGCTCGTCCTTGCTGGGGAGTTTGAACATGGTGACTCGATGCACGCGGTTGGCCATCTTGAAGGGAGGAATCTGAGTGAATGGTCTAGATATGGTGTTGAAGGAGCTTGAGAGGCGGTGGATAAGCCGAGAGTTCATATACGATTTGTTATGAATAGGTAGCTTGAGAAGGTGACAGGCAATGTAATGTAAGCATGCCCAAGTATTTATGAACAAAGAGAACTGGAGACCCGGTTTCATGCGGGGCAAACGCGGGGATGGTTGCACAGGGCGGGGAGCTTGTTTTCTAGCAGGGATAGACCAATCATCTTTATAATTCTATAGAAACAAGTATTGGAGATCAGCGGGCTTTGTATTAGTAGTTTCCGCACCTGAACCCGTGTCTTTCCGTTATGCCGCAAAGACAGAAATAACTAATAATCCATGGGAGATTCCTTGACATACAAAATATGTCCCAATGGCTAATCGTCTTTGACTGAGGCTGATATCTACCTGACAGTATTTCCGACCTAAACTCTATCTGAGAGGTGGTTCAAAACCTACCCCGCGCCCAGAGCTTGCCTGTCAAGTAAATCTCCAACTTCAGCCTCGTCTTCAGAAAAGAAAGGGCATATTTGGCCGACAGAGCCGTTGATCTAGGAGACTACACCGGCGGGATGTTTATTTCCCACTGTCCTCATCCAATCAAGCTGAAACCTCGGTTCACAATAGTCGGCAGATCAATCGGCTCAGGGATACCCCAGATTCGGCCAAATTTGAGTCACTAACCTTATTAATCATAAACTAAAGGCGAAAGAACATGATGAACTCCAGAGAACCAAAATCCCACCAAGATACAGAGACAAATGCTTCACTCACTTCAACCCTACGACAAGACATCGTTTCAAAAGTGACAGCTCAAGGAGCCAACAAAACACCCAGTCATTTCTTTATTTTGCTCATCAACTTTCGAACCTGATTCATCACGATCGTATATATATACATGTCCCGACTCAGCCTGTAGTCGCCCTTTTATGTTTCCTTTTTGCCCTTATACTAACTCCTTCGCTTACTTGCTATGCACCAAAATCATAAAATCACTTTTGTTATAAACATACCACAACGCGCACATCCTACACCCTTTCAAGAGACACCGTCTATAACGAGTTCATCGTCATCTGTCCATCAAACCCGGATTGTAGTTCATCAAGATGTTGGCACAAGTTTTCAACCAGTGGAGGCATTGCCTCGTTTGCCACAGGGTAGTTTTTTCGAAAGATGAACTTTGCCAAAGACAGAACTGCCACATGGTTTGACACAGGCTTCACCTGAAGGTGCGATCCTTCCGGAGACGCCAACGACGGAGTGCCCTGGCCAAGCTCGAGGAAATCCGATGACTCCCTCGTCTCTAGCCCATTGAGTGAAACAAAGTCATGTCCTGCCCCCTGATGTCCGCTCGCGGACCGCTCAGAGAGCAGACCGTACGCCCACAGGGTCAGATTAGCCAAGTACACGACCATTGCATTGAATCCTCGCAGGGTTGTTGGTTTACACTCCTCTGCATATCGGAGCACCTGGCCGGCATGCCAAACAGCATACCGGGACTCTGGCCCAGGCATCCAAGTGTTCTCCAAGAATTGGATAGCTCTTCGGGTCTCTTCTTCGCCCTTCCTGCCGGCGAGCCGCTGTACATGGTCCAACGAGATATGAAGAGTCATCATGAAAAAGTCCGAAAGGAGTGACAACTCAGGGTTAAGAATCTGTGCTGCTTGAAGCTGGCTTGACAGTTTACGAAGGCCGTCGTAGAGCTCTTGATAGAGTGCCTGTGCCCATCCAGGAACATCAGATCCCTGCTGGTCCGGAGCTGTGTGTTGATAGTGAGTAATGGCATCGCGATAGGTCCAAATTTGTCCCCACAGTCCATGCAGAGCAGCTTTGCAGCAAGAGTCGATGTCTACCCAGGTATTCTGTTCAGGCATGAAAGATAGGCAGTCTCTCATATCCGACAGCCGTGATGAACCGCCAACAGGCAAATGTTCCTTGTCCAAGTGCAAATCCCACCATGATTGTGAATTGCTAGCCCTCCAAAGATCACGAGCTGCCGGAAGGGCAAACTTCAGCTCGTTGTACGCCAGCGTGGGGCCTTTCCACTGTACAATTGACGTCTGTACGTCGTGAATAAATGCACGGATGGCCAGTCTATACTCAAGTCAGTACCCCACGGAACTTAGCAGTAGTCATGTAAGTAACCTTTTGCAAGACTCAAGCGTTATAAAGTTTCGCCATTTCGAGTCTAGTGCCTCATGAGAATCACCAGTGTTGGGTGTATGAGTATTTGTCTCTGAAGTGAAATTCATTCTTCCGGTCCTTCGAAGCAGCTATTCGAAGTTAGACTGCCAGCCAAGATCTGTATCCCAGAACACTTACAGTCAAAAACTGTGGGACAAGGCCCTCTGCCGTCTCTGTTTGTAGGTTAAAGCCACTCCATTGTCCGGTCTCAAGATGGAGTAGGGACGCTTGAAGAAGCGTGATATCTCGCGAGGCCATAGTCGAAGATTCAAGCTGCCAATGGTTAGCTGGCTCCCGGTATCCTCAAGTGCATCGTTGTTAGACACGGGCTCAAACTTGCCTGTTTCCCGATAACGCCCACGGCGAGCTCATCAAGGGCCAGCCCAAATTGCCATATTGCCAGACTAGATATGTACGAAGCCCCACTTGAGACAACGGCAGAGAAAAGCTCTGGACTAATCGTTGAAGGATCGAAGGACGATCTGTGAATAAAAGCCTCACCCTTGAGATCTTCACTCATGAAGTATGTCTCAACCATATAGCTCAACAGCTCAGCTGATGGGAATGTTGGAACTCGATGTGGAATTGGGTTGTTAGCAAGGACCATGGCAAAGAGGCTGTCACGAGAGTAAGATGAGACTATATCCGAGCGAAGTACCGAGCTCCCTTCTTGATTGTTGGTCTCAGGTTCGGGTACCCATGCCGAACGTCGAAGGGATGTGTCTTCCGAAGTTGCATCTTTGCGGGCTTGGCGAGATGAACGTTTTGCCGCGTTGCCAGAATGAGGTCGTCCGTTTACATCCGAGGATGGGATCTTGAACAAACCAAAGTCTACATCCCAAGAGAACCCAAATTCCGGAAACAAACTCTGCGTAGCAGCAAAGTACAATGATTCCTCTGGTGTATCCTCAAGAGTGGGCGCGCTGAGAAAAGAGGTGTTGTTGTAGTCCACAGTGGTATCAATTGTTTGCCCCTGGCTTGCAATGGCTGATTGAGACAAAGCATACGCAGCATCACCGGCTGTAAACACCTGACCATCATTACCTGTAATCGAAGCGACCATTGAGCTATCCGAGGGCGACATGCCAACCTGCGATTCCGATGTCCGATATTGGTTCCCGCGTCTCACTGGCATCTGACATGTCAAACTCTTGGTGCGGCAACGACTGCAAGGCTTCTGGTCCTCGCATTTTGCCTTGGAAGCAGCACAATTGAGGCATGCCTCTGCAGCTCGGTCGCTTCTTCTGATGAAGGGACGATCTTTTGCGGCACCGTCTCGATCGTGGGTGGTCTCGTGCCGTGTCAAAAGATCAGCGCGGTTGAAGCGCTTGGGACAGCGGCTGCATTGGTACGGCCGGGCATTTTCGTGCGACCTGAGATGTCTCGTCAGGTGGTCGGCTCGTTCGTAGACGCGACGGCAGATTTGGCAGACGTGGGACGGCGATGAGGCGGACGCATCGGAAAGCTTTCTCTTGGTGGGCAAGACAGACGAGGATATCTGAGGGGTTTCTCCCTGCGGTCGTTGCAGCGCGGGGTCAAGCTGCTGCTGGAAGATTTGATGCTTCGAGGGCGATGCGGGTGGTAGTGAATGCCGCAATTCATGCTGTTCCTGCTGCAAGGGCGGCTGAACACGATGGTGCGGATCGGGAACGGACACGGGTGCTGCTAGGGAGAAGAGAGAAGATAGCAGCATATCTGAGCCGGCGGCATCGCAAAGAATGTCGATGCCATTCTGCTCAGTGGCCGCCATTAGGTCCGAAGCCGTCCGACGGACTGATGGGTGCACCTCGGACAAGCCAAGCCAAGCCGGGCCGTTCCGTACTGGCCAGTGGAGGAATTGATACGAGCGGGCTCGAGATAGCACGTCGCTCGAGCCAAGTCCACACGGATTGATGACGGAGAACTGAGGGAATCGCGAGACAAGCCAGGACCAGGCCGTTGTGGTTCGGAAGAGAGGGGGCGGGGGCGGGAAATGGGCGGCAAGCGTCAATCGGATTTTGGTGGGGTTCCTTCGCGGCTGTCCAG
>JABFFJ010000452.1:0-22948 GCA_013623715.1 Fusarium verrucosum | reverse complement strand
TAAAAATAACGACTTAGCAGAGCCTGCGTACCTATTCACGAGCCATGCCCTTGGACCGAAAAGGCCAAATTGAGGGATTATTAACCAAGGCTCATCCATATTGAATGAGCCAAAGCTCGTTCTTGAGGCCAATCAATGCTGTCCAAGTTGAATGCCGTGGAGTAGATGGGCCCTTGCGCCGTGGCTAAGCCTTCAGCCCTTCAGCCCAGCCCAGCCCCACCATGGACATGTCCGCGGATGACTCCGCAAGCGTCGGACATGACCATCTCCGATTGGCTCCATTGCCCACGACGATTGTTATATAAGAAGAACAAAGTGCACAGCAACAGTCGATATCATCATCAGCACAACAACACTACTTCAATACAATACAATACAATTCAATATCCAATTGCAACAACTTGAACACTTTCACAAGTATTTCGATACCACCAACCAACACAACAATCTTCACCCATATTACCTACTCAACACCGACACAATGATGAACTGCCACAAGGAACCCGAATTCCAACTCCGCGACATTCCTAGCCTCCAGGGCTATGTTGTCATCGTTACAGGCGGTAAGTCATCAAACCGAGATCCTACAATCACTTCCAAGCTGACCATTCAGGAAACTCTGGTATCGGCTATCAAACAAGTCTCCAACTCGCTCTGAAGGGCGCCAGGGTCTACATTGCCAGCCGCTCAAGCGAACGTGTCAACAAAGCCATCGCTGAGATGCATCAAATCAGCCCCAACCTCGATCTCAACTTCCTCAAGCTTGACCTTCAAGATCTCCAAAGCATCAAGGAGACTGCTGCAGACTTCATGAGCCGTGAGACTCGTCTTGATATTCTGATCAACAACGCCGGTGTAAGTTCATCCGCGTACATCTTATGAGCCATGCTAATATACTTGATAGATCATGGCTAGTCCCTGGCAACTGACAAAGGATGGCTTTGAGGTCCAGTGGCAAACTTGCTTTCTCTCTCATCACGCCCTCACTATGTGCTTGATGCCTCTCATGGTCTCGGCTGCTCAATCTAGTGGGAGAATGGACCGTGTGAGAATCGTCAACGTTTCCAGCGACATGGGCCTCAACACAGGCCCCGATACTATCAACTATGAAGACGTTAACCTCACTGACGTTCCCGGAAAGTTGGCCCCATGGTAGGCATTCCCGAGCCCCGAGAACTATCCTATTGGCTTACTAACACCTATCAGGAAGAGATACGGCCACTGCAAGAAAGCCTCAATCATCGCAGCCATGTCCATAACAGAGCGCTACCAGGCCCTCGGCGTCACAGCCTACTCTCTTCACCCTGGCATCATCAAGTCTGGTCTCCAGTCCCATAACGACAGCATCTTTGGAACCATGTCCCGAATGGCCATGAGCATCGCCCCGACATCTACACCCCTCGAGGGATCGATGAACTCTCTTTTCTGCGCCACAAGCTCCAAGGCTGCTGAGCACCCTGGAAGGTACTTTGTTCCTGTGACCAAGCTTGACCCCAGGGCCAACAAGTGGCTTGATGACCCCCAGGCTGTGAATAAGCTCTGGGAGTTGGCTATGAGGCTGTTGAAGGAGCATGGCTTTGTCTTTCAGGACTTGCACCGATCTTTGGCTTGATTGCAAGCAAAGTGGTTGTGATAATGGGAAAAGGTTGATGGATGCTATTTGAGAATTGGAGTGTTGTATAATATATAGAGCGGGATTCCTATATTGGCCTACGAAGTTAAATCATTTCATACCTTACCATTTCTTTCGGCATGGTGCTTTATTATGACTTTTCCGTATCAAATATGAGAGCGATCAAGGTGACACATCTACGAAACTATCAAACGCCTTTACACTTGGGCACTATGCACGATGCACTGACACAGCCCGTCATAAAGTTATCTTGGATTATGTAGATATATATTTTATCATGCCCAAAGGGGCACTCCAGGCCTTGATCAAAAACTAGCCGGTATCAGAAATGGAAGCCGGCGACTGATGAAGAACAACCTCGCCTAGTAGTTTCAACAGAACCCTTCTTCTCCTGTCGACCGAGAACTTGGAGGGCTTGAGTACTCCGTACCTACGTAGGGATCGGCCGCTCCGATCATATACCCTGGCATTATCAAGACACAGCTGCGAATTGATGATTGATATTCTGTCCACTTTCAGGATCGGTTCCGGGAATAACGCAGCATATTAATTCCCTGAAGATGTCGTGGGATTGGAAGCGGAGTGTCAAGTTTGTGATGGATTACAGGGTAGATACACCGGTAATTGACCCCTCCAGATTGTATCCTTGTCTGAGTCTTACATACATACATGCATACATACATATCTCGGACCAAAAGAGATGCGATTCGACGCATAATAAAAAGGAACGATTGTGTAGCATGAATTACGACCTCGAGATGACTGAAGTCATTCCAAATCCGAGCGCTTGGCAGAGCGGCAGAGCCGCGGACTGATTCCGTAAATCTTGCTAGTGCTTACGTTGGAACACTCTGTGATGACCATCATCGCCTCAACCATCCTCTTCGCGTCCCCGCACTCTTTGCATCTTCTCATGCGACAAGAAGCAAGTGCCGAGTTAAATCATTTACGCTTGTGAAACAATATGGCCACTTCGTGTGAGATACCTCAAGGCAGGGAGATCTCCAACAGCCTCGTCAACGATGACTTACCCACTGGCGAAGCTCTCAGAACAGCTGCTGAGATTGAGGTGTTTGACGGAAAGGGCGAGAAGCATACCTTCACGAGCATCTACAAAGGACCTGGCCATCCGCGTAGAGTTCTTGTGGTTTTTGTTCGCCATTTCTTCTGCTGCGTACGGCATCCATCCCATGATATGCGCCTCGCTAACCCTTCTCAGTCGTGCGTGAGCTACACCAGCTTCCTGGCCAAGCACGCAACGCCAGAGAAGCTAAGAGAAATCGACACAGAGATTGTCATTATTGGTCATGGCGATGTAAGGCAAGTCGACATGTACCGTAAAGACACAGGCTGCGAGTTCCCCATCTACACTGATCCATCCGAGGAGCTTTACAAAACGCTCGGCATGATTAGAACGTGGGAAGACGGACCTCCAAGCAAGTATATCCCAGATTCTCAGTTTTCGGTAGCCTGGACGTCGATCAAGAATGCCTTTTGGAAACGATTGGAGGGATATCCTGTATTGACTTCGGGAACGACGAATCAGCAGGGTGGGGAGTTCTTGTTTGCAGGCGAGGGAGAGGCAAAGGGCGTGAGCTGGTGTCATCGCATGAGGAACTCGAGAGATCATACGGATACGGATGAAATTCTTGATGTGTTGGGGCTGAGCAAGTGAAGACCACTTGTCGGTATATGTACCATGTTGTTGAGCAGCTGTGGAGGCACACATCTGTTATTTGTAGTTGAGAATTGGCTGAAAGCTTGGTCTTCCCATCCTACATTAGTCTTTCTGTAGGGGACGTAAACTCTATCTTCTATCAAACCTAAATTTGCCTTATGTGCATGTAGGAGTGACAGATGCCGGGATAGACTTTGAGCCATCCTATCGCTTGGAACTACGATAATATGTCAGGCTCATGATGACGGAATCAACCTCACCGATTGGCGAGTCCGCATTTTGAGCTACCTAGCCCATGAGACCGTTGATCCGAGGGATCCGGGGAAAGGACGACGAGGAGCCCTATCTTGGACAAAGGCTCCATGCGTGAATCAACGTAATTCGTCGGTTCAAGTAACCTCGCTGACTATTGACTAGGTATGATCTCACGTCAGTTCCGCGGACCCAGCCGATTGGTCCAACAACACACTGCTCAATAACAGATCTATATGATAAGGCTGTGGTATAAAAGGCACTTTAAGTCCTGAACATTAACAAAGAACACATCAAAACACATCTGAGGGTTATGTTCAACCCCCTCACAGCTGGATCAACCGTGCCTCTTTATTATCAACAGCCATGGAGCTTCTTGCAGCTGGCGCAGCTTGGGCAGTGGACAGAGCAGGTTCACCAGGGAAACTTCTTAGGCGTCTCGGTCTAGCATCACTTGTCGCACAGAATCCATGGCCTGAACTATCCTCGAAGCTTTCGCCTCAAGCATCGATTGTGCTGCCTGATGATTCTTCATTCGGAGATCTTACTAGCAGATGGCGAGAGTGGCATGGGCCCCAGGTCAAAGCAGTTGTAAAAGCTTTTACCGAGAGCGATGTCCAGGAAACGGTGAGTACGATGGATTTCAATCAGGGACAAGCTAACTTGAAAGATTCGACACGCCAATGAGTATGGGATTCCGTTCCTAGCTCGATCTGGAGGCCATGGAGCAACTGAAGCACTTCAATTAGCCAAGGATGTTATCGTTGTGGATATTCGTGGCCAAAACGCTGTTGAGGTTGCCGAGGATGGGACGTTTGCCAAGATAGGCGGCGGTGCAAGTGTGAAGAAGGTGGTGAATGAGCTTTGGGCAGCTGGAAAGCAAACAGGTCAGTCAGCCACTACACTAAGAGGCAGGGATGCAGTGCTAACACAGTAATAGTCACTGGTATCTGCGAATGCGTTGGTATCTCGGCGCCTGTTCTTGGAGGAGGCCATGGCTGGCTACAAGGACAATACGGTCTCGCTTCAGACCAAGTCATTTCTGCTCGTGTCGTCCTTCCCAACGGCGAAGCTGTGACGGCCTCAAAAGATTCAAATCCCGATCTTTTCTGGGCTCTACGTGGAGCAGGCCATAACTTTGGTATCGTGACGGAATGGGAATACCGGGTCTATGATATCAACAACCCGAAATGGTCTTATGAGTTTTTCATCTTTCTTGGGGATAAGCTTGAGGAAGTTCTCGAGTTGACGAATCGGATGAAGAAGACCCAGCCAGCGCATATGACTCATTGGATCTATATCATCAACGTTCCAGAGATCGATCCTCACAAGGTGAGACTGAGAAGGGGTTACATGTCAGCTTATCTCAGCTAACAATATCCTAGCCAATCATCTGGTATGCTATTATCTCGGACGGTGCTGTCAAAGAAGCACGAGACTACGCTAAACCGCTGCACGACATTGGCCCTGTCAACGTTAATGCCGGCGAGGCTCCACTCACTGAGCTGGCTACTTTGACTACCATGGGCGAGGATACAGTAGCATGCGCCAAGGGTTCTACTAGTCTACGGTATCCCATTGGCTTGAAGAAATATAACCCCCCGGCCGTTCGGAAAGTCTACAACGAAATCGCCGACATATCAAAGCGTGTTCCCGAGCTCGCTGGATCCTTTTTCCTCCTCGAGGGCTACTCAACCCACGGCGTCAGATCGTTCGATGCCAAAGACTCGGCATTCCCTCACCGCGATGATGAGATTCTTATTACATCGGCCATCATGTACAAGCCCAACGAAACGCTTAATGAGATCGCGCAGGAGCATGGTGAGAAGTTGAGGAGGCATTTGCTAGAAGCCAGCGATGACCCGGAGCATTTGCGGGCATATGTGAACTACGCGCATGGTCTTGAGTCTTTGGAAAGCATGTACGGTCACGAACAATGGCGGATCGACAAGCTCAAGGCATTAAAGAAGAAATGGGATCCCGAGAATCGCCTGAGGTTCTACGGGCCCATTGCCTAAGTAAGCAAAAGTATTGTCAGCCATCCACTTCTGCTGGATATATCGTGACCAATGCTATACTGATGTATCCGGGTTCTCCCAACAAGCCAATCGGAGTCTGCAGGCACGGAATATTACTGTAAATTACATAGGTAGCCAAGAATGAAAATTCTAGGATGTTTGAAAAGTGCCGAAGCGAACGGGAATAATTGAGGATATCAGCTAAATCCCGAAGCCTTCACGTGACGTAAGCAAACACGTAGTCTCGAGGCCAAGCCTCCGTATATATGGCTGATTTGGGTGATAATGACACTAAGCGATCTAAGCTTAAAATATCTACGCCTCGAACTTGAATTTGTGCATTCTTCTTTTCTCTTTTAATTTCCTCAAACCGCCCCCTCATTCTAGACACACGGTACCTGCAGGCATCCATCAAGGAACGGAAAGAAAAGAAAAATGCAACAGCAACCTGTTCGTGCGACTTTGTCCTGTAGCTCCTGTCGACAGCGGAAGTACGTTGCTTCCCTTGGTTCACTGACGTATGTTGATGCTGACGAGATATTCCAGGCTGAAATGTGACCGCGATGAGCCTTGCAGTAATTGTGTTGCTAGGAATGTGTCCTGTCAATATGCTCCGTGGCCTAGAGGTCGTGTCGCTGCGCAGCGACGGGACAATAGACAGACTGATCTGAATGATCGTGTTCGTCATTTGGAACAACTCCTCGGCTCGATTGTCCAGCAGCTGCCATCCCAGGGGACCTCCAACAGCTCTCCCAGCATCAAGAGCCCATCGAGTGGGTATGGAACGACCCAAGGTTCCCACCAAGAGTCGTCTCACCATTCTTCTCATGGCGAGGGCTGTGAGGTCAAGCCGGGCTGGATGACGGCTAGTCCCAATGAGACGATCTATGTATCCAGTAGTCATTGGTCCGCCATCTGTCATGAGGTGAGTGTTCGACTAGGTGATGAGGATATTTCTGACGTGCACATGATCCAGGTTGAATACATTCGAGATCACCTTGATGAGACGGACGAAGGGAGTGATTCGGGCATCCTTGACCCGACTCAAAGTCAGGTGCCTCTGCTTTTGGCACCAGGAAGACCTTCCCCGAATCTTGAACAGATTCTGGCGGATATTCCACCAAAGCACATTGCAGACAGGATCGTGTCTCGATACTTTACGTCTACGGAACCATCAATTAGTATGTTCATGTTCCCATTGTGATTGCACCGACCAACTGACCTTTTCAAGTGATTACACACTCAGGAGAGTTTGAAGGCGAGGTAAGGACCATTTTCACACTTCAATTTCTCCAGACTGACCACTTTTGAATAGTACAAACGCTTTTGGAATGATCCCAAATCCGTCTCTGTCCAATGGATTGGCATGTTCTTGGGCATTCTAGCCACCGGAACATTCCTATACATCAGATCG
Organism: Fusarium verrucosum; assembly: GCA_013623715.1. Lineage (NCBI taxonomy): Eukaryota > Fungi > Ascomycota > Sordariomycetes > Hypocreales > Nectriaceae > Fusarium > Fusarium verrucosum. The sequence continues at coordinate 15,953 of JABFFJ010000452.1, read as the reverse complement.
CAGGACGAGCTACCAGAAGGGATGGGCTCACCCCTCGAGGTCGCAGAAGCCTTCCAGCAGCGATGCGCCGACTGTCTTTTACTATCTAACTACTCGACAAACCCTGGGAAGTACACTATGGAGGCTCTGCTGTTCAACATCCATGGGGAATTCGTCCGTCGCCGAGACGCTAACCTCGGTGTGTGGATTCTCGTCGGCATTATCATCCGGTTGGCTATGCGGATGGGTTACCATCGTGACCCCGACAATTACCCTCGTATCACACCTTTCCACGGCGAGATGCGTCGTCGCGTATGGGGTGTTCTTCAACAGCTTGACATTCTTACATCTTGTCAGTTGGGTCTTCCATCACTCATCCAAGAGTCGCAGTGCGATACGCGCCTCCCGCGTAACATCAATGACGAGGACTTTGGTCCTGACTGTACACGACTTCCTCCCCCAAGACCCGAGATGCAGCCAACAGGTATACTGTATACCCGCGTCAAAGTCAGGATGATGTCTATCTTTCGAACCATCTTCAATCAAGTATCTCTTGGCAAGACAGAGAACTATGAGGACATCATGGCTCTTGACCAGCAGCTTCATCAGATGCATCAGTCCATGCCGTCTTGCTACAAGATAGCCAAGCTGGAAGATTGCTTCATGGTTCCGCCGTATGTTCTCATCCGACGATATAACCTCGAGCTACTCTTCCAGAAGGCCAGGTGCACACTGCATCGCTACCACATGACCAAGGCGTACCAGGATCCTCAGTATAACTACTCAAGAATATCTTCTGTTGATTCGGCAATGACGGTGCTCGGACACCAGGCCAACATCCTGAGGGAGGTCCAGGTCGGCGGACTGCTGTACAAGGATAAATGGTTCCTCACATCACTTGAACGACATGACTTTTCACTAGCATCCATGGTTGTTTGTCTGGAGCTCAGTCAGCCAGCTGAGCAGCAGAACCCAGAGCTTGTCGGGCATACTCGGGAGGCAATGATTGAAGCGCTCCAAATCTCACTGGCTTTCTGGGCGGCCCTCAAGTCTGTTTCTGCTGAGGCGAAACAGGCGTATGACATGCTCACGGTGATGCTGAAGGCTGTCACACCTGGTTCCAAGGAAGAGCCCATGCCTACAGTTGGTCATCCAGAGAAGGACCCTGCTCGGAATGGAAATTACAATGGTGCTTCTAACATCCGACTCGGTGTGAAATGAGAACTGACTGGAATAGGGAATATGAGCACTCAATCTGAGATGAGCGAGACACCTTTCTCGGCCGAGTTCCAAGGGATTGAAGCCATGTTGACCAGTTCGGACGGAGTCGACTGGGTAAGTTCTCTCTTGGTAAGACGGTTCGACGTGATCTAACGTGGTTCTTAGGATATGTGGGAATCTTTGGTTCATATGCCTGATGACTTCTCCAGCTATGAAATGTCAGAAGAGCCTTGACGATAACGAGTAACAGATGCATGGCGATGACGGCGGAAGGTGTATGTATCTTGAATAGAATCAATGAGAACAGCCTGTTATTACTCGAACCTTTCGGTCAGGTCAAGATTCCCTATCAGCGATGTCGGTCCAATTGGATACTCTTGTTCTCCGTCCAGTAAGAATGGACTGGATTTATTTGCATCATGATTATTGGGTGTTATCTCGCCAACACGTATGACAAAGCGAGAAATTAGCGCGCTGGTGGGAGATAACAAATTTTCATGCATGAGATCGACCCGCTCATTCATTGCGTTGGCATCCGTAACCACGATATAGTCAGCATCAGACAAAATTGATTCAACTGACCACTCGACACACAAAATCATCAACATGGCTCCCCAACTCGTCATCTTTGACTTTGACGGGACTCTCTTCGACACCCATCGTGCCATCTCTCACAGTATCAAGATCACCTTCGATTGCCTCCTCCCAGCGTCTGCGCCCTCGGAATCGGAAGTACAGAAGTTCATTGGCCTTGGCCTGGGTCTAAAGAATGTTCTTAAAGCCCTGCATCCGTCTCCTGACTCTTTCGATCAAGATGAATGGATCTCCACCTACCGTCGCATCTATAACGACGAAGGCCAGAAATTGGTGTTGCCATTCCCTGGGGCCAAGGAACTTTTGAAGACCCTGGACGAGCGAAATATTACTGTTGCTATCGTTAGTAACAAAGGCGTATCCGCAATCGAAACTGCTCTGAAGAACAATGACATCCATACGATTCCGAATGCCCTCATCATCGGAGACAATACCCCAGGCGCCACAAGGAAACCCGACACCGGAAGTTTTGTAAACGTGCTCTTGCCAGCCCTCTCAGCTTGTGGACTCGGGCCGTGTGTCCCGTCGGAAACTCTGGTCGTCGGTGACACTGAGGCAGACTTGCAGTTTGCGTCAAACATTGGGGCAAAGTCTGTCTGGTGTAGATTTGGATATGGCGATAAGGAAGCTTGTGAGAATTTGAGGCCTGACTTTATAGTTGACTCCTTGGATGAGGTTGCAGTGATATGTCCATCTGGGGCTCTTAAAGAATAACCAAAGTACTAGTGCATCCTACATTAGAAAGATACTCCTTGCAATATAACATCCTAAGCAAACTCTTGTTTTGACGATGATTCCACATACTCCGAGATCAAACAAGGCGCCATGCAAAAAGGCAGAAACTGAGCCACAGTCAGAAGAATTCAAAGCTCGGATGATGATCTTATCGCTAAGCTCTGCCAGCGACAAGAGCAACAAGAAAGTCCAAAGGTGGCGATACGGGAACGACGACCCTGTTGCAGATCATGAGGGTAAATGGTCGGCTGATCCAAGATCTGCTCACACCGATTAGTTGAACGTGCCGCAAAATCTCAGTTGTCTCGGCAGTTATGTTTTATACGTCAAGTATACATACAGACTGGCCTACCAGGAATACCAGCTGTCATAGAGTTCAGACTGGAAATCTAGCGGTGAGACCACCTATGGCCTAAGCCAACCTGGTACACTAGCAGTATTAGAAACGGGCGGATAGATTGGCAGTTTGAACTGACTGCAGTAAATACTTTACTAGAGACAGCTAAGTAACCATGGTGCATTCTGATATAAATAGAGAAGCACAGAGCAGAGTAACATGTAAAACTAAGTGACCCTATTGATCATCTTTTATTGCACGACAGCTGTATTGTATTTAATACACTTTATTATATACTTTCTGCATTAGTTTTGCCTAATATTAAGCCAGTTTGATAGGTGGATTAAATATTAAATATACGCACTTATAAAATAAGCTTTGCTATGTATTAATTTACTATGCATTATGAACTTAAATTCGCTTCATTTCATAATTCTATTACTAATTGCTAAAATACATATAAGAGTTCAATCTCTTATAGATTCCATAAAACCCCTCCATAACTATATACTGTTTCTTAACTCAGAAATCATAACCCTGTTTTCAACTCCAATTATTATCGCAATTATGAAGTTCACTATTTCCGCCATCCTCGTCGCTCTCCTTGGCTCTCAAGTAGCCTCGGCTGGAAAGATCTGCGGCACATGTTACAGCGTGGGAAGCAAGTCGATCAGCTGGTCTTGCAGCAGGCCCAATGATCGTTCCTGCACTGCTTCATGTAGCCAAGCCCAAGTTAATAATGCAGAAGAGGTCTGCTGTGTATGTATTCTCATTTCCAAACTGAGGTTTACTTGTATTAATATCTGTAGCGCGTCCCCAACTGTTAATTTCACCAGACTGGCTTTGGCTTGGCGACGCTTGCTATACATCGGCACCTTCTAAACTACATTACAGAGACTCACCATAGGACTCTTGCTGCTTTTAAGTATTTGGGACTTTAGATAGGTAGATGTTTCAAACGTATTTATAGAAGCTGATTAGCAATACCAAGCGATTTACATACTTTAACACACATAGGGATGTGAATTCCACAGCTCCTGTTGTCTCAACTCGGAACAGTCTGAGATACCATCTCCCCCATACTCTGTTCAGTAAATAGGAATGGCTTGTATCAAAGCCTGGTAGAGGCGCTTGTTGTTTGGACGCCTTGCCTCATCATCATGTGATTGATCATTGATGCCCCAGTGTCTCGAATCCTTGCACTGAAATTTCCCTTTATCCTGGATTCTTTACTGCATGTCATCTGCAGCCGTAGCGCGTACTTTGAGTCCATAGTCACGGAACAGAGCGTAACTTTCACTGCGCATTGAATTCCGAGGTTCAAGCAGTTGCAAGTCAAATGCCCTCAGTAACTACGAATAGCCAAGCAATACATCAGCATGCATTCGATCGAATATTCATTTGTTCCGTGAATTACGTACCTCGAAGTAGACCTTGTGAAACTCCATAAAAGCCAATGGCTTACCTGCGCACATCCAGCGGCCGTAGCCAAAGTTCAGCTCGACGTTGCGGCGCATCTCGGCAAGTTCAGGTTGCCCAAGACCAATAAACCGTTCTGGTCGAAAGACATCGGCGTCATCGCCAAATAAGGCTCGCGAACGGAGGATAGCCCCAAAATTGATTGCAATAGACGTGCCGCCGGGGATAAAGTGCCCGTTGATAGTGTCACCACCTGGAGGGACCTGCTTGGCCTGCTGGCCTGTTGTTACTGCCCGCATTCGAAGGCCCTCATATATAACTGCCTATTTCAGGGGTGGAGGGATGGTCAGCATATGTCCAGTAAGCGATATATATCCCATTCGTTGTCATCATGGCGTGACGCAGACCTGGTCTCGGAAATGAAAAGCGTGGTATGTTAGGGTCGTGAAAAGAAAAGGGAAAAGATATGTTGTGAGAATATACTGACTTGAAGATAAGGCAACTCTTTAGCCTGGGCCATGGTGATTGGGCTGGACGCTCGCCCTTCGCGTATTGCGGCTCGAATCTCGTCTTTGAGCTTACAGTACACGCGCGGACATGACATGATGTAGAATAGAGTCACGCGTATAGCCGATGACGAGGTGTCGGAACCCGCGATAAACATGAAAAGCGTCTCGGATTCAGTTTTACCTTGGGATAGGCCATGAGTTATAAAAGATCCCTGTACGCAGTAAGGAGACGAGAAAGGTCAATCTTTGGCCAGCGAGAACCCGTTTAAGGAAGACGTACCAGCATGTCTGTTTTCCCCTTCTGCTCCTGACCATAACGTGCCCGTACATTCTCATTCGTGACTCTGAAAAAGTTGATGTCAGTCTGATAGAGCAAGGTAGTTGAGAAGAACAAAGAGAAATACTGCCTACTTCATCAAAGGTCCAATTCCAGCAGTATCAGTCTCGCGTGGGCCAAAGAATTTGAGATAGAGTTTAGAGTATAGTATGTTTCGCAACCACGGCACATCGGTAGTTAGGGACATCATGGGAAGATGAGCAGCCATGTTCTCGTAAAAGTTGTAGGGGTCCGAATCAGAAGTGCAACACCCGAACTCGGTGCCAAGGGAGACTTTGGAGATGACATCGAGTGTGAAGTAGGACACGATATCAATAAGGGGCAAAATGCGAAATACACCAGAGGCAGGATCCGAGAGATAACGACGACGGATCAGGGCCACAAAGTTATTGAGCTGCTGGTCGACGGCATTCTCAAGGTCAGGCGTGTCACGTCCGCTGTATGCAGGGGTCAGACGGGCTTTGGCGCGGTCATGTTGGCGCGGCTCTCGCACCCCAAACATGATCTCATGGTATGGGTTGAACCTGATGCCATTGACCCAAGCGGACTTGGAGTACGAACTCTGAGTCGATGACATGCGCTTGATAAGTTCCACATCTGATGTGATCAGGTCTGCTGGTCCAATGCGCACCAGCGAGCCATACTTGTCGTCAAGATGAAGATATTCGTCACACTGCCTACCGCTATAGGCAACCCAGCCGGCCCATATGTAGCTCAGTGACGCGAACAATGGTCCTGGAATATGTCGCAACCGGTACCATGAGACCAACGTTGTCGCCAGCAACCATAGCGACATGAGGCCTAGAAGGGCTACTGCAGTGCTGGTAGATGATTGCAGGGTGGGGAAGTAGGATGAGATCATGTTTATATAGTTGCTGCTATTGGAAATGGGTAGATGGATGAGCTTCAGAGTTTTGAACTTAAATAATTGAATAATATAAGGAACACCTAGATAGTTAAGGGAAAGACCTGTAATAAATAGCTGATATTTAGGCAGTCAGTCCACGACGTAAATGCAGTGCCGAATGAATCACATTGCATTAATATCCTTTATTATACCTCAATGTCACACATATTATGCTGCAAGGAACGGTTAACTGTCCAATAGTGGTATTAATGCTTATCTCTTATAACGTTAGATATGACTAGAACTTGCTATTTCTGTTCAGCCCGCAGTTATGCAGCTGATAGATGTCATTTTGGCGCATTTATACGAGGTTTATGCAGGTATTTATGTGGCAATGCTACTGCAGGAATCACGATGATGTACACTGATATGGTTGCTAGTGCTACGTCCGAAAGATGCGGAGAAGATGATCTATACTACTTGCCTGAACCGATAAAACAGATGGCTGGCCTCAAAAATTTGTGTACTTGGGATGGTGTGAAGCGGATAACTTAATTCGGATTTCACCATTTATATAGGAGAAATGCCTGGCAGATGATTTAACCCAAGGACTATGATTAAAAATCAAATTACCCTTGCCTCAGCACCTCCCCATGTAGTCTTTGTCCAATTTGGGCTGCGGATAAGCCGGATGGTTATATATCGAGCAAAACTTGATTGCGACTTCTTCTGACCTCAGACTTTCTGACCTTAACTAACGAAGTGTGCGTGATATATCTAGCACCTAGGGCAATGTTCACCGCTTCTTGCCCAAGTGATCGAGTCTCGATGTTGCTGCCTCGTATGGAGCTGTACTATATGGGGTATAAGGATGCGGACTTTGGTTCCCTTGAAGTGATGGAGTCAGTCTATTTTCACCTACTTTACACTCTTACTTGTCTAAATAAGGTAATTTGGCAAGTTGTGAACTGATACTACATATTTTCAGCTGAAACATTGAGCCAGAAATGCCAACATCTAGGTGGCTTTTCTTCATGTCAGTAAGAGATACATCTCAACTTCTACGAGAGGTCTCAAAGTTGAACCACTAATATATTGAGAACTGCACTAACATACAGAGCCATGTTGACTGTTCTAGTGCCTAGCTGATGCAAAGTCGGGCGGTGAAAACACAGTGAAGAGCCAGAAGAGTTCACTTTTTGGTCACTATGGAAGCATTGGGATATACCTATAATTATGGAAAAGATACTATGTTCACAGTTATCCCGTATAGCCTTGACGGAGGAGTAGCTTCCGTTATACTGAATTTCTGGTGGTAAACGAAAGAATAGAGCAAAGTTGATAATATCGAAAGTAGGTTTTAAGGACTAGAGACCAAGGTTCTGCAGAGGACGTATAAACAAAGGAATAGCATACAATAATTGTCAGCAATAAAATGTAATCCTGAACTCTATCATAAGGTTGTGGTATAATAGAGTCCGGGCATACAATTGCCATCAATAATATGTAATCCTGAAGTCTGTCGCTCCTCCTTCTATTATTGCCCCATGCTCTCAGCTCCATTCTCAAGGCCTCGAGACGCCGTAGTAAGTAAAAACAGGCGGTGCATCTCCAGGTATGACCTTATCAGTCTGAGAAAAGACCATCTCTCGACTCATCTTGAGAATCAAGTAGTCATCGTGAAGGAACTGAAAATCCGCCTTCCATTTGCCATCATCACTTGACAATTGATAGGTCTCTGTGCTAGGATACTTTGGTGGAGTGAACGGGGCCAGGCGGATATTCTCCGACAAGATATTGATATGTCCGTTGAGATTTTCATTGTCTTGCTCTTTTCTCTCTTCGGTATTTCTTTCTTCGGTACAGTCGAAGTCGCAGTCGGACTGCTCTTGGAAATAAAACTCGATCTTTTGAAACGAGTGACCCTCATAAGGATAAAATTTCTCGTGTTCCATAGACCGAAGCCTGAATCCTCTCTCATCCAAGCTTTCCAGAGGGGCGGGCTTCTTGTGGTTCGATGACTGCTGTGCATTGGCTAGTCCTTCCTTGATCTCGTTGATTTGCTGTGTTTCATAATCGAGACAAACTTGTTTGCTTGGGGGTTCCTTTGGTTTCTTGTCTCGAAATTCTCTTTTCCGTTCCCTCCGTTCCATTTTCATCTCCGAATAGAGGAGGCTCAGTCCTGAGCTACAGCTGTTTCCCGAGGAATCCGACTCTTGGTCGTCGCCGTGTACAAGGCATTCGTCCCAACTATCGAACTTGCAACCTTTTAAAGAATCGCAGGACCCGATACTCGAACACTCGGAGAGGTCTTCGTCGTAGTCTGAGGGATGGATCTCCAGGTCTTCTTCCGGCCACCTTCGCCCATTCCTCTCGCCGCGCTCCATGGCAAAGTTATAGACCCGCCAGAACCAAGCTGGTTTATTATATTCGTACCTGTACATAATGGTAGATTGGTAATAAGTAATTGATTTTGAATTTTTAGGGTGTGAAGGAAGAGGGGAATGAATGCTTTGAGAGTAGAACCCCTCAGTCAATACCTGCCAATATTCCCTGAAACATATACGTCATTCATTTGATATCTCTTATCTCTTTTCTCTTTTGGTGGCATCTCGAGGGGAAAAGTAGAAAGCTACCTAAGGTAGTACTCAGTTTAGCCGAGATTGTAATTTCGGGCTAATAATAATCCGAAAGAGGTTGGATCTTTTCCCAAATTAATTTCATTTCAATTCTCTTATATCTTCACAATAATTAAGTGCAGTTAAGATTCAAGTTATAACCGGCATGTAATTGCATACCTTAACAGGATCTCTACTATCATCTTTACATTATTCGACATTTATCAATTGTCCTATCCTAGATGCCTCAACCAAAACAACAACCCAGCAAGGCAGGTCAAGCTCCTAATGGACAAAAAATGCCAAGCTGGTACTGCCGATTGGTAGTTCTTGGTATTCAAAAGAACCGCGACATCGGGCCAGGGGACTTTGACGAGGATATTTCCGAGCTCGGGGAGAACGACCGCAAGGATGATGAAATCAAGTTCTGGGATTGCGATTGCCCTCCCGACGATCCGGATTGTGACTGTCCTTCCTATGAAGACAACTGGAAAGATACGACAAGCGAGCGTTCATATACTGCCTCAGATGCCGATTACTACTATGAATTAAAAGACATGCGAAAAGAACGAAAATTCGAGCTGGCAGAGGTCAAAGAAAATGAGCGGCGGGCAAAGGAGAAACAGCGAGAGCTGGAAAGGGAGAAGGAGATTGAGGTACAAGATGCCTACAAGAAACTGCAAAAGGTTTCCAAAGACGATCAAAGTGGCGTCAAGCTTGATCTCCTCGTCAACTACTTCAAGCTATACTCGGTCGATTTTGTGGATCACTACTTTAACTCTTCCTTCTACCGTGCCAAGTACATCGAGTTCCATAACTCCGATGCGGAAACAGTAATTCGAAAACACGACAAGACTCATGTTCAAGAAGAGAAAGCAAGAGAAATAAAGGGACACATTTATCTCACCGAAGGTAGCGGCTGTGACTTCGCTACCTTCTCTGAACCTGAATATACAGGACTGGAGGAACACGAGCTAAAAACTCACGACGGGAGCTCTGAAGTCAAGATCTGCTTCATAAGCCAAGATTACTTGATTGTCACCATGCCTCAATCTATGGTCTCTACAGCGGCAGTCAAGACTCCTCCAAATTCAACAATACCTGAGAATTTTACCTTTGTGGGTATTCGTTCCAACCAGAGACGAGTTCAACCGCGGATGCCAGCGGTAAAGCACCCGTCAACATCCATCACATCCATCGGTCCACCTGTATCGTTCAAGAAAATAAAGAGATAAAGTTTATCTATCAGGACCTTACATTGGGTTGTCCAAGGCAGTTGCTTAATGGGCTACTCGAGTTCCTGGGCTTGGCAATTCAGCTTCCGAAATTCCTAGTGTCCTGAAGGATTCTGACTGCGTGGATATAGCGATGGTCTATGCTTCTTATAAGGTCTACCGGTTTTATAACGAAGGACCTGGGGCAGGACGCAAACAGCTAATCAGTTATAAGGAGCTACTTGAGGTTCCTAAAGGGACCAATGCTGTCTTAGTGGAATCGCCTAAAAGATGTAAATAGAAGACGGGCAATTTTTATAAATTCACTACCAAGATATCTGGCGCATCAGGGCGACTTTAACCGTGACGTCCACTACAACGAGTGAGGCATCAGCCATGGAGTCACATACCAGTACTCCAGCTCGACCAACGTCTTCAAGGCGCAACTCGCCGAGGACCCAAAATCTATCAGGTTCCAAGTCTTGGTGGCGTACTCGGTTCGGTCCAAGTTCAACAACAGCTACTCACTTTTGTTTGCCGCCGAGCTGAAGTACACCCGCCGGTCCGTGTAATGGGTCTCGATTAAAGGAATGAATGGTCTGATTAGTACATCGGAGCTTGTTTTGTCGCAGTTCTTGTCCTGTGGGCCAGCGCATCGATGGTTCATGAGGTTGCAGGTCTGGCGTTAGCGAAGGATGGAATGAAGAGAGCCGGGAAGAATTCAATGGGAAGACTCATAACTGAGGTGTAGTTAAAAATGCGAAGGGGTCCATCACAGATCTGCAAATCAGGCTGGGCATAAGTTCATCGTAGGCTGTATCACTCCAATCACTATAACAAGCCTGATGATATATTAGTTATCTCTAGCTGATTGACCATTTCAAATATGGAGGCCCAGTGTTCAATATGGTATCTTATTACCTGTCTTCCATGATGTCGTTTATGCATTTCGAACTCAGTTCGAGTCTCTCCCTCTCCTCCTTTCAATGTCTGGTTCTTGGTGTGCACATGTCAGCGCCAAGACCTATTGGCAGAACTTTTGTTTCGCATCTCAGCCAAAATTGATCATGCCTTGCAGAGCGACTTATTGATTGGTTTTCAACCCTCTTGGAACTCGGTGTTTTGACCAATCTTCTCATAACATATTGTAAGCGCTTATTGTAAGCATTAATTAGCATAAAGTCTGCTTGCCACGTCACAGCGGTATGTATATCTTTTTCTTCCCTTTTGTTTTCATCATAAAGCTTTTCTCTTCTCCGTTGATGTGACCAAAATGACTTTTGCTAGTTTTTTAAACTCCATCCTCCCTGCTTGGAGTTCTTCTTATAGCACTAAAGGGTCTCGCTTTAAATATACTCGATTACTACCTCTCGAGATACGAGTACTGGAACTGAAGCCTGGCTTACCACAAGATCCCCTCGCAGGCACCATTCTGCAGAGAGAATTGGCCCCCGGAGCTGGCAAAATACCATATTTCGAGGCTTTATCTTACTGCTGGGGCGACCAGTCTCATCCCGAGCCTATCAAGCTTACTACTGAGCACCAACCATGTGGGGGGCACTCAAACAATCCCATTAAGCCAGGATGTATTGACACTGGGCCAAATCTCGCATCCGCTCTACGGGCTCTTCGACACCCTGACCAGAGCCGTATGCTCTGGTGTGATTCAATCTGCATCAATCAAAGAAATCTAGCCGAGCGGTCTGACCAAGTTCAACGGATGCCAGATGTGTATCGATGGGCCAAGAAAGTTGTCATCTGGCTAGGCCCTACAACTTCCTGGAGTTATACAATCATGGAGACTATACGAGAGCTCACACACGAACTGCCCCATACAATAGATAAACACCACTCCTGGGTCAGCAGGACCAATGGTGTCTTCACCCCGCCTGGAATCGATAGCGCAAGGCCTCTTTCGATCACCAATGATCAATTGCTTGCATTTGAACAACTATTGGCCGTAGGTTGGCATCGAAGGCTTTGGACAAATCAAGAAATATCATTGGCAAATCAAGAAACATCAATTGTGAGGCTGGGAAACGAGGAAATGCCATGGAATATGTTTAAGATTGCAGCCATATGGATATGCAGGCATATTAGCCTTCCACTGTCGCCATACCTTCTTGATCCGGATGAATTTTATAAGAATCTCAAGGCATTTCTCGACAAGGCCGTGATGGGCGACATTATTGGCAGGAATGCTCCCGAGTGGGTGTCTTTGCTGCACGTGATGAGCCAGTACGATTGCTCTGATGATCGCGACAGGTTGTATGCACTCCGGGGGTCCTTAGAAACGGAAGTTGCTCTATCAATTCCAGTGGACTATAGAAAGTCTGCGAAGCAGATCTTGGCTTCAGCTTGTGTTGCCCACATAGAGCAGATGCGAGATCTTCGTTTTCTAGAGCTATGTAACTCGGATACACGTCCAACCTGGGCAGCCGATCTTGGAAAACCTTTAGACATCCTAGGAACCCGCTGTGACGCCAGTGGAAGATCAGCCCCTTCCACTGTCCTGATCAGGTCTGGCGTGTTGGAGGTGGCAGGAATGTCTTGTGATGAGATATGCAGCAACCCAATTGTTCTCCCACTTAGGGGTCATTTACAGCCCGACGATGACTATATGGCCTCGGTTATCAAGGTATTGCAACGTCTCACGGGAAATGAAGACTTTTACAAAGACGACAAATGCCTCGATGAACTCATAACCATGATGAAGCTTGGGTTCCTGTGGGATTACAATGTAGTGAGAACCAAATCTCCTCCAGATGGTGCATTGATCTCGTTGGAGCATGGTCGAGACTCCATTCGACGATTCATAACACATAACGTGAGCGAAGTGGACTCTGCGTTTGAATTGGTCGACAACTCGAAGATTCGAGTAACTGGTTGCACGAGAACCCGCAATGGGACTTTCGCCCGTGTCCCACCAGAGAGTCGAAGCGGTGATATAATCGTGACTCTGCTAGGATTACAGTGCAACCTAGTTCTTCGACCTCAATGGAGAAAAGGATATTACAAGGTCATTGGACCAAGCTATCATCCGGGCTTGTCTCGCGCTCAGGGCTTACTAGGAGATGACTTCCATGGCTGGCAAGGCCTCTGGTCTATAGCTACACTCACGTTTGCATTTTGGAAAGAGGGGCAGCCTCTACGTCTGTCCGATCCACGACTAGCCGGTATTCGTCTACCCAAAGGATATACTAGACATACGCTTACGATAGGGGATAATGGAGAGCAGACTCTTGGGTGGATACGTAAGAGGTCGGTTGAAGAGTATAATTACAATGAGGCGCGTTACGATCCGCGAATGTCAGAGGAACAATTGAAGAAGAGGGGCGTGCCTGTACAAAGGTTCCGGTTAATATAGGAAGGCAATTGCGAGCAAAATCAAGATTACTGTCAGACAGTTAATTATCGGGACAGGTCTTGCACACATTCTTGCGGTCGACTTGGCCTTGAACTACAAATTAAAAAGAGATATCTTGTGAGGGCAGTCCTTGTCTTTCAAATGCACATATTCTGAATGAATATCAACCAACAAACCTGGTAGCAGCTTGGCCGGCTAGCTAAATGTTGGAGCTGGGTCCCCCCGAACTCCATTGTTGAGCCACATTTCCATTTGTTACCTACTCAGAGCAATTATGGTCCCAATTTTCTAACTATGTCCTTTATTGCTGTAGGAAAATGGCTCAAAGCCCCATGTTGTGGTGGTGGGCCATCTCTTTGTTGAATCGGATTGAAGCGCTTGACTTTTCCAAACTACAAAGAATAATACTGAAAATAGAATAAAGACTTCAAGGGCATGTCAGATAACGCACAAGGTGCTATGAAATCCATCTGTAACCAAGTCACGTGGATAGACTTCTTTGTTGTCTTTGCTTTCAATAATTCGACAATTTCCCTATCTCTCTCTCTCCTTCGAAACCCAACCCTTTCACTTACGGTTGATTCATTCTCCAAAAATGCACGATATTTCTGACCTGCAACATTCTTATCATCATCACGATGAAACCGACTGCCCCTGGTGCCTCAGGGAGCGGTACCTTCCCCGACCTCTTCGCAAGCACTCATCCTCGCTACCTTTCACTAGACCAAGGCAGGGCAAAGCACTTCTTCTTCGCCTTTGGGATACCTTTTACTCTCACAAGCTGATACTATTCTTCATTCTTGTATCGACTATTTGGGGTATCTACGATGCAACTAATGTAGGATATGGGAAGACCAAGCTTTCAGCCACATCCAAAGCTATCATTCCATTTGTCGACCTTATTGATGAGGCTGCTAAGAACGCTGCTCTCGCGTTTGCCATCACCCAAATGCCTCTTTACGCAGTCTCTATTCAGTTCTCCGGCGGCAAAAAGTTCCAAACCCCAGACAGTCTGCAGCCATCGCAGATCAAGACTATATGTGCGGGCCAGGCAGTCCTCGAAGTCATGGCCGTGTGTAAGGCACAGGCTTGGACTGACAGATCAGCTGAGGGGAGGAGAATTGAAAACATTTCAGGAACATGGCACGATGCATACGGTCAGGCGAAGAATCCTCCGTTTGGCTGCAAAGACAAAGAACCAAAGCCAGAAACAGCACTGAACCTCATGAAGCAATCCATCGCGTTGATTGAAGAGTCGTTTATCACGCTAAGCAAAAGGCACCCCGAGGAACTGAAAATGGAAGACCTTTCCGGAAATGACATTTCTATATTGCAGAGGGTGCCATTACACGTGGACCGACTCCACGAGCCGATCAACATGTTCAAAGACAACGCTCACGATATTATCCAGGCACTGACGCAGGCTATGAAGCCTCTTAAAGAATGCGAAGCATATTTCAAAGGATCTGATCTGTAAGTTCTTATTCACAATCGGAATCAATGTCCATACACTGACAGATACAGCGAGGTGCAAGCAACAAGGGCAAAGCGAGCCATCTCACACGCCAACCGAGCAGTCGCTCTCTACAAATTCAGCCTGAACAAAGCGGATCTCGCGACAAGAGCAATCGAAAGACTCTCTCACGAACTGGAGGGCATTTTCGTTGAAAGGCTCGGAGGAGATCTGTCGCATATAGCTTATGGATTGTCTGAGGTGCATGCAAAGGTCCAGCAACTCATGTATAAGCGAGACAGAGCGCTGGAAGTCTACAATTTTATGGATAGAAGGAGGACTGAGGTGCCAGATGACATGTCTGATGCGGAGTGGTATCGTACGCGCGGAATGTGGCGGAAAGTCTTGTTTTCCCATATGCTATTTGACACTGGTGGATGAGAACAGGGGGCAGTATGCCTTGGGCGATGTTAATTCCGGCGTGAGGACAATTCAGTTTAGAGGAGGGTGTTTGACAGTCAATAATCGGCCGATGTTTGGGGGTTACTGAGTTACTGGTGTTTAAGGTTATTCGTTTTAGAATAGAAAATGCATGTTCTTTATTTCTTACTGTTCCTTACTATGATACTAGTTATAATGGCATACTGTCCTTGAAGACGCAACGTAACCCAGCCAGACTACTAAACGAGGTCCGGCCATGGAGGAGAGGCAGGACCGAGGTAGAATAGTGTCCGTACGTGAGAAGTAAACTCTATATTGGCATGTAATTTGGTGTCGTGGGCCTGTAGCAGACAGCCGAGGCCCCGAGATCGAGTTTGGCGCATAAATCCATTTGTACAGTTGACGGTGAGAGCTGAGTGGTCTACTCTTGGCATGAGTCTCATCTGTCCACCAGGGTGAGTTGAAGATAAATATATCGACGGCCTGGTATGCAGATTGAAACCCGACTAGCTGGGTACCTACTATTTGCTCGGTCTTACTGCCACTTAGAAGGGGTGGGCTGAGAACATCATCCAGTACTAATTATTATCTCAGAGAATTATTTATTATTCTAGTTAATAGAAACCATCTGAGTGAACTAGGAGTGCTTCTGAAGATATTAGATATAAATTAAATTATACTTGTAAAAGAATAATACTATCTGTATAAATAACCTATTACTGAGAATATGAGTAGGTATAATACAGGCAAGAGAATATATATAAAAGAAGGCAAAATATACTAAATCACCACTGCATAATATCTGATCTTTTATCCACCCAAGTAATGAATATATATGTCCTTCTAAGTTAAGTTGCTCACTCTTGTAACCATCGTATCTAT